>JANHGN010018619.1:60824-95615 GCA_024605025.1 Megaceryle maxima | reverse complement strand
CCCCCCCCCGGTTTGGTGGGCCCTGTGTAACACAGTCGCACAAACTCCCTCACCACAAACCAAGCTTCCCCATACTTTGCAAACTGCTACTCTGCAGGCAGGGCTGCCTGTTTCACAGATGCAGGGTCACTGCTTTTCCAAGCTCAGTAGACAGAACTCAGGAATATGGAGGAGAGTAAACATACAGATGTTTTCAAGGCTTTTAGGTGCTGCATTATTTTTGATGTTCACCTTCTTGCTTAACACACAGTGAGCCTCATTACACTTATGGAATAAATACTCCAGAAAATGGGTGATAAAACTGGCCCATGAGAGGAGCCAAACCTACTATAGACCGCTATGCACTCTACTATAATACATAAACATATATATGTATACTATAGACATACGTACATACACACACAGTATGTGTACTTATATGCAGATGTATTTAACTCTCTCAAGACTTGAGCAGAAGGGCTCAGATCAGATGTGAACCCAGCCCAGCAGCCTGTCTCTGACTGTGTCAGTAGCACATGCTTACCAAGAAAAAGGATTAAACCAGTGTGAGGTATAAAATGAAGTTTCCAATGGTATCCCAAACTCCCATCTAAGGATTGCAGACTACCTGAGCAACAGCTGGTATCTCTGCCTTTATGCTCAATAGTCCCCATGTCTGACAATTTATTTTTGAAACCATTTCTCTTGCTGATGCCCCAAAAGGGCCACAGCAGTGACCTGCAGAGCTTGCTCATGTATGGTGTGTAACTATCACCATTTGTCTGTGCATCTCAGCATTTCAGCTGATGTCCTCTCCTTCTTGGACTGTGAACACCAGAGAAAAACTGTTCCCTGTTCACTTTCTCTGCACCGCTTCTGATCTGTTTTCCTCTATCTCAGTGTACTTTATTTCTCCTCATGCCAAAAAAAAAAAAAAAAAAAAACAACAAAAAAACCCCAAAACCCAAAGAAACCAACTCTAAAAGATGGATTCTGCTTTTTTATATTTTTCTATTTTTACTTTGTGCTTCAATAAAGTTCTGCTGGTACCAATGTAAAAAGGACTGAGTTGGAAATCTGGACTCTTAATGGGTGGCACTGAAAGACCTACTGTGATTCCTCCTGCTCCAAACTCTTGATAGTTTCTCCCAAATCACTATGCCATCTCTGGTTCAGGCACTTCCCTCTCTTCAATATTTTTTTTCCCCCCAGAATGCTAAATATAAATGATAAATATGTCAGTTTTTTTCCCCATAATGCTAAAGTGACTGACAGAGCCTAACAATAACAGCTTTCTGTTGAGTGTTTTCTACAGGTTTGTTCCTCTACATCCATCACACTGCATTGCTTCTATGCAGAACTGGGAGCAATCAGACTTTTAGTTTTTGGTTGATTATCCAAGTCCAATGCTGCAGAGTATGGCTTGTCACAGGAAGTGACATGGACCTCTCTTTTAAATACTGGCAAAAAAAAACCCTTGGTAAAAAAGGCCAAGAAAGTAGCATCTGCAATCTGACATCTGCTTTCTGGAGCACAGGGTGTGCCCATACTTGTTGACAGGTACACATGGTTCCCCTTGGTTCCCTGCTGCCAACTCAGATCAAGTTCATTGGCTTTGGCAAAGCCTCTGCATTAGCTGAACAAGCAGGTGCTCCTCATGCAGACAACTCTTCAATTGCTTTTCATAAAGATACAGGCTTTCTTACTTTGTTAGTTCCAGATCTGGGTTATTTGTGGTGGTTTTTTTTGTTAGAAATGCTGGGGCAGAGTACTCTATAGGGAGAAATTATCTCCTGAGGTATGATTACAGTTCTTTACACACTTACTGCAGGGCCTGGAAAGAGATGCTTAAATACTCTATGCCTCTTAAAAGCCCATAATGATAATAATTAGCTTCACTTTCCTTGCCAGGATAATGCAAAATCTGGACTATAATAATTTCACAGCCTTTGCAAGAAGGCATATAGAAGGCAAGAAGTAAAGGCTTAGAAAGGAGCCTTGTGATTGCTTGTTCTGTAACCCAAACAACTCCGCAGATTTGTGTGCATTTCAATTCATTGAGGGCCCAACACTGGTTCCCATCCTGGTCCCTCAAGTGAGCAGTAGGTGATCCTGGGGAGAATTACTCCTAATGCTAAACAGCACCTTGTCCCACAAATGGTCTCACATTGCTTCCGATGGATATTAAGCCTGCACAACCTTTCTAATGACTCCTGAGCTCATCTGGACAGGTTTACTTGAGGAATGAAATACCATTTCCTTAGATTAAGGGGAGATAAAAAACAGGCCATGGTCAAATATATTAAAAAAAACAAGAGTATTTTTTTGATAACACATTCCCTTAAACATTGCCAATTGACAGAAACTGGGTAACTCTGTATTTTTGCTCTGGGCATTATTTCTCTGATACCTGGGAGGCTCTCAACAGAAAGGTAAATGTATTGAGGTTGAACTTCCTACCTAGCACATCTTGTGTAGAGTATTAAGTTGTCACCTAACCATTACTTTTAAACCCTCTCATACAAATGGAAAGCTTCTGAGCCAGAGATGGACTTAGCCAGAAGCTTGGTTTTATAAGAACAATGCACTTATTCTCAGGACTCTCCTGGAAAAAGGCTGAAGGGAGGGCGAGGTGCATTTTTTCCCGTAACATGTAGGTCATGGGTGGCCTGCTGGAAGTCACAGCAAGGGTCAGATGCTGTGCTTATGTTCTTCTTCAGGGCTTGTGCTGATTGTCTCCACTGCAGACAAAGGTGAGAGCTCAGTCCCTCCAATGACCACAGGTGGAAGAGGCAGTGCCACACAGACCTCTTCGGAGCATCACATGTAGCTGGTGCTGGATTTCACTGTGGGCTGCTCCAAGAGCATTTTGTATGTGTGGGTCCCCCTCTGTCATTTGCAGGAAAGTACTTCTGGCTCCATGGGGAAATAAAGATGCTTCTTCATTGTGCCATTTCCAACTTGGATATTCCAACTTGACAATTCTGTTTCTATGAAGTACTGATCAAATTTGTATCTTTCTTAAAATGTTCTTGGTGCTTTCTGAAAGGGAAGTTGTCTTCCTGTTACCTGCCTCCGCCAGTGTCTCCCACATATATGCAAAATAAGCATAATTTTTAATGAGGCAGACTTTTTACATTAATGTTTTGTTCATTAACACTCAGTGGGCACTTTTGAGGACTGGATCATCGCATTTTAAGACATCTGTTATCTGTGCCCAATCAGGCACACCTAGCCATACCATCACTTCCATTCCCTTAAGGACCCATCACTGTTAACATCACTTTATTCTGGGATTAATGCAAAACACACTTAAATTGTGTAACCTGGGGAGCAGCAGAATGCCAGACAAGATCCCAGCAAGGAAAGAATGTCAACCCAATACCCCTATAAGATGAGGATCAAAGTGACTTCTGAGAGTGTCCTGGAAAAAATGTTCTCTTTTTGGAGATACCCAGAAGTTATGAGAAAACCTTGAAAAGCAAATCTTCTGAATTCATTATTTGGAGAGGAAGCTTTGGCTTTTAGTGTGTGGAAAATAACTTTCTGTAAAATTAATTTCTTTGTTCTGTAGTATCTCTTTGTTATTGAGCAAGAGGTTAGTTGAAATTATCAGCATGCTGTATGAAGAAAGGAGCATGTTGTTGTTACAGGAATTATTAATAAAAGAAAAAAATAATTTGTCACCATCTTAATGCCAGAGGGAGTGAGGAAAATTTATTTTAACATGAAGCTAAGAAAATTGTAATTGGCTATTAATATCTACTTTCTGTAGACTAGGCTAAAGTCTGAGCTCCTTATTCTCTTTAGATCTGATTTTGCTCCACTGGATTCTTACCAAGGCTTTGCTTTATGTGCTTATCCTTGGTTTTAAAAAATAACTGTAGCACATGTAGGTACTCACTGAGTTCTCTGGTAGCTACAGAGCATGTAGGTATTTGCAGGTCTCATGTTCTTCTCCTTCATGATGGATTTTTGCACACATAAGGAGATGGGGTAAGAAAGCCAGGGGACTCATTCAGCACAGCAGATCCCTGCAGCCAGGGCAAGCAGGGGACTGGCCACACACAGCCTTGTGGCTGCACCGCAGACCCCTGCCAGGGCCTGCAGCTTCCTTCACCTTCAACCAGATAAATAATTGTTGTGCCACACCAACTCCCTGTCAATCAAAGCCAGGACTAGGAGATTCTTATTGAAGTCAAATTACCCATGCAGGCTTTGCTGCATGACCACTGTTCCCTCTCCTGCCCTGATCTCCTGACCTGCTTTTGTGCACAGCATCTGACTGCCTGGGTGCACATGAAACACAGGTGTTGCTGCCTACACACCTGGCTTCCTCTCTGCCCCGTGTCCTGACATCTCCCTCATCTCCTCAGTTTTGGCACTGGGCTGCTCAGGGAGCAGCCTTGCTGCAGTGGTGTAAGGGCTGTGGCACACCAGTATGCACGGTTATGGAGACCCTAGGAAAGGTGCCCTCATGGGCAAAGTGGTTTTCCCCTGCAAAATTCCCAAGCAGCCCCCAATGCTCAGCAGGACATGAGAGCCTTTCATCCCTCTGCACCAGCACCACAGCACTGGGTGCACACACACACACACACTCACACACACACAGAGCGCGTGGGCAGCGCTAATACCTTTTTGTCCTTTAATGCACACCTTGACACCACAGGAACATCAGAAGGCCCTTTCACCACCTGGAGAGCCCCTGGAGGCTGTTTCTATCCCTAACCCCATTTTGGCCTTTGTTATGCTCCTTTAGCAACAACAGCAAGACATGCACTGTGTAGCCAGAAAAACCTTCTATTAGAAACAACTCACGGATGTGTGTTTGCTTTTAGACAACAGTGATGAGCTGGGGCATTTCATAGCTCATGAATGAGAAACTGAGAGGGCTTTTAAAATTTTCTACTGCACTACAGGACACAAGACTAACTTTCTCCCTCTTTTTCCGCTATGAACCCTGAAAGCAGTAAAGTCAGAAGAGTGACCTCGGATTTATATCACTGATGGCGAGAACAATATCTGCCTGAAAGTGAGATTAAAAAACTTGCACTGTAAGGATAAATAGGGAGCTCCCATAAAATTCTCAAAATAAAGTAAATTGGGTTGTAAAGTAGGTACTGATAAATCAGCAGGGAACCTTTTAAGTAAAAGAAAGCTTACAAAATCACAGCTCTCACAAGGTTATTCTGTGTTCTTTGTTATTCTGCATTTTTTTCTTACTGTAAATCATCGCCACTGAGTTTAATAGGGCTTACATGATATTGCAAGTATCTCTTAAGTAATATAATTGCTATTTGTGATCCCACTCATCCTTGAAAGCTTTTTTTTACTGGAGAGGAAATCTTCCATTTTCAATTTGTAATGAAAACTGAAAAAACCCACCCATGTTTGTAATGAAAGGGAATAAAACAGGAAGGCATTTTTATATGACATGCAGCATATCACTTGGGTAGCTGTTTTAAGATTCAGCATCATATTGCTCCTGGAGATTGGGTCTGTCGATCACAGCTGGTCCAGAGATGCTGCAGCAGGGATGTTTTCAGCCCTTGTTTGTCAAATAAACCATTATTTTGCACCTTCATGTAATGGAAGTAGCTTTTTTTGCTCAGGAAAAATGCTGCCTCGGGTAAGCGTGGGGTGCAGTGGAGATTGGCACGGTACAAGCTCCTGCATTCAATCTCTGCACCCCCTGGCACCAAGGACTCCAGCCCAACACACAGCACATGGAGCTGAATGTTTTTTCACTCCTTTTAGCCTGTCTGCTGAGTCTGCTCGTGCTAGTGCCTCCTGAGAGACGAATTCTGATCCCTCCTCTAAGCCTCCTGTAAGCAGCAGGCACAGCGGCTTTTATAAAGACGGCGAAGCACTGTGGCACTGGCGCCGTTGTGCAGCTAAACCAGCATTGCTGACACAAGAGGGGACAGTCCCTTCTGCTACATTTATCCAGCATTTCACTAACCCCTACACCCCCTCCCCAGCAGACTAAACGTTGTGCAGTTAATTCTGGGTACTAGCATTTACGAATCAGCCAAGGACGAGAAGTTTCCCCTCCGGTGGCAGAGGAGCGAGAGAAGAGAAAGTGATACTGACTATTGGTCCACTTACATCATTGGGAATAGTAAGTTCATGGGAACTGGTTGGAGTAGTGGCATCCAGTCCTATTCAGGGGAGAGGGAAAATGTTACGCCAGTTGTTTGCAAGATGGGTAAGACTCAACATATGATATTTTAAAGAAGGAAACATACAGAAAGAAGGGAAAAAAAAGAAAAGAGGAGTAAAGAAAAATAGAGAACTGCTAGTGAAACGGAAAAGAAAGCAAGAGATGCAAAACTCAGAGGACTGGACTAATTTAAAATGAGTCTTATTTTAATTAACCTTTAACCCACCAAAGCAACAAATGTCACACAAGATTCCACAGGGTCATAAAAAGCTTCTAGAAAATGAAGGGCTTCCCCTAAACATAGTCTCTGAAGTTTGTTCTAAACACACCAATTGAGAAATTAATGGATGGCTGAAATTTGACCTGTCTACCAGGAGCTCTAGAATACGGAAAATGAAAGTGGAAGTCAATCAATTAGCAGAACAAAATACTTAGATATGAAAATAAAACAAATATATAAATAAGGATGAGGAAATTAACCTAGGAAAATTTAGAAATTATATGTGGGATTAGCTGCTGAAGAAATGTTGGGAAATGTGATTTTTGAAAGGAAACATACAAAATACTCTAAGCTGCATACATTTGTTTGTAAAATGGGTGGACGAAAGGAAAATGCTCAGGAAAATGGAATTATTGCTCTAACGCACAGTAACATGACAGAAACGTACATCTTACAAATACAACCAGGAAAAGATTAAGGAGCAGCATGTTAATGACAAGAATGAGGACATTATAAAGCTAGGAAAGGCAATTTAGTGTTACTTGTAGATATTTTATCAGATACACCATGAAGAAACATTTTGAAGTACATTTTGGATGTTGTGTCTCTCTCCTTTTCTCTTATTTTGCTGTTTATTATTATTGTTATCTGTAAACAAATGCCAAAACCACTCATTTCCAACTAGAAAAGATGGAAAAGAAATACTCTTACAAAAAAGTGACTCAGTTACATTTTACTTACTTCTACATTCAATTAAGAGTGGCACATATTTCATATTGAATATAAAACAATCCGGTTGATCACAGAATTTGATGTATGTGATAAAATGTTATTTGCCATACAAAGCATGTACCAGCACTTACGTACTTCTGCTTTGTGAAGTTTTTAGATGCCAAGCACGTATGTGGTGAAGTACAGTAAAAATAATTTATTGCAGGGTTAACTGACTTCTCACTCTCGAATCAAGAATTCATCTTCAGGTAAGTATGGACCAAAGCTGCAGTCCTTAATGTAGCTAAATTTCCATTGCCTTTTGTAGTTATATCTACATATCAAGTAGGAAGAGAGGCACTTGTCCCAACAGTGATGATTACAGATGCTCTTAGGACATTTGGCTTTACAAAGAATTTGAGTTTCAGCATGCAGTAATTTCTTGAATCAGTATTTCTGTACCATAATTACTGTTACATAATGCTATTTTCCTATTTTTGCTTCCTTCTGAACCATGTTACCAAACTGGAAATTTGATAAGATGCAGGCCCAAGTGCTTCACTCGGGACTGACTGGTACATACTGTATGGTCCATAATAACTTCATAAGCAAAATAAACTCAGGGCTTTTAGCCAATGGCAAAAATGAAGCCATTTTGATTAACAAGTGTAACAAACAAAGCATGTTTTAGTAATGATGAAAGGAACTGTAACAGAGGTACGGAAGGGAAGAACAGAGATTAATGTGCAAAAACAAAAGGATTGCTGGTCATTGACCACATTTATTATCAAAATGATGTAATGACCACGGGAAACAAAGCTGTTAAGAAGAAGGACATCCCCAGGGGATCATGGGTACGTACCAGGGAAACCAGGGGTGGTCTGCCCAAGGGGAGTAAAGGGGGGATGCTGCATAGCCAACTGGTGAAGCTTGGTCAACTGCAGGGCAGGATGGGAAATTAGAACTAACCAATCAAATGGAATTATTTCAGAGCAGAGAAACCATCTTACATGTTCTAAAACTGGATTAATTAAAATTATATTGAAAAAAAAAAAAAGGTTTCATCATTCATTCTAATCTACCATAGAGAAAAAAAGAAAACCAAAAAAACTGGTTATAAATGACATCTCTACTGTTATTACGTGTAATGGCTATTGTTAATATTAACTAATTACTGTAGAATTACAGAACTCAAATATATCACATGCAAAAAAGACCAAGATAACTGTCATTTGTTCCTGGGCCACTGTACTTTCTAGCAATTATTACGCAAAGTAAGAGATGCAGCTGAGCTAACATTTGGCTATACAGTGTGTTGTTCAGGAAAGATGTCCTTAGGCCATGTCTTTATTGCTAACTGTAGAAAGCAAATGTTGCCCGGAACAAATAAGAGGGAGAGGAAGAAAGAGGGAATAATTTACATGCACTGGACTCACGTCTGGGTGAGGGATGGCGTACTGCCCCTGAATGGTGAACGCCTGAAAACAACAAGCACAATTAAGACACAGGTCAGTCAGGTGGGACAAGCAGCTTTCCTGTTCTCATCAGAAAAGCTTCTCTTGGGTCCCCAGGCTAATGCCACCCACATTGCTTTCAGTGCTGAGTGAAGCTTAATTGTCTTGTGCTGCTTGATAACAGTTGCCACAGTATAGAAAGGTCTTTGTCAAGCCGCCCATGTACCCCTTGCAAGCAGGGGATGCCAAGTGCCACTGCCTGTGCTCTGCTGACCTTGGTCCTCAGGATATCTCTTTAGTGCAGCTCCATCTGTCAGAAGCAGAGCTGGGGACCCTGTGGGGTTTGAGGAACACGTGGGGTGATGGCTTCCCATCTCTGCTGCCCCATCCACCCAGTGCCACTGGTGCATGCAGGGAGATGCTGATGCTGACGCAGCAAGGTGGGTAGTGAGGATGGGGCAGACTCGCCTGGGGGATGCCCTCCCTTGCCATCCAGCTCCTGACTACCATGTGCAGGGACACATGCCAGCCAGCTCTGAGCCCCCTTGTCTCACTACTGACAGCCACAGATGCTAGTGCAAGCAAATGCGTGCCCTGGTGTGCCCCATGGGGCTTGTGCCATGGCAGTGGGTGAGCACATGCGCTGGATAGCGGCCTATTCTGCAGTGCCTGACCATGGGGCTAGCACAACAGGCTGGAGATAGAAGCAAGAGGGAGACCCCCAGTGTGGTGGTCTTATCTTCCATAAGAAGCCAAAAGTCCCCCTTCCAAATCCAGCCTCTCTGCACCACCAAGTGCAGTACAAGGGGTATATTCTGGCATCACTTCTGGAAGCACTGGGATGAGGCAAAAAAAGCATATGAGTGAGCATGGATATGGTGGCACGCCTAGCACCAGTTGTACAACCTTTTGTCTCTCCTGCTGTCTCTGTACAACTTTATGTAATGACTTACAAACAAAAAACTACATAGAGTTGGTAATTTTCTATTATATCCTGTAGGGCTTTTTTGAAAAGAACAGTATGACAGAAAAAATTTAATGTGCTTGTGCTTAGACAGGCAGGAAGGAGAAGGACAAATTATAATGTATAAATATTTGTAGTGGGGGAATTATAAACAGGAACAGAGTTGATTAGCTGAGTTTAGAAAATGCTTATTTGACAAAAGGCCTCTTAGAAAGTAATGAATCCTCTGCAAATGATAAAACAATTCATTTAATGGAGTTCAGATATTAAAACCTTTAATGCCTCAACTGCTTGAAGCATATTTCTGCAGCAGAATTTCCCTTCTAGAGGAAAGGCATTTCATTTTGGTTTTAGATTTGTTACAAAGCAAGGCCACAATCCCGCATACATTACTCACATGAGCAGTTTTCAGGCACAAGTGTGAGACTGGTCTCAATGGGATGCTCTTGGGCAAACAAAATCATTTGCATCTACAGGGGATGGCCATTCCTATCATTTTGTAAATGACAAGAAAAGGTTCCAGTCCACCAAAACAGGTGGGTCTTAAGCATGAGTTCGTTTTAGCAAATGAGGACAACCCTAAGGAGATGTTATGCTGCTTTTTTGAGTGGGGGCTCTGTGTGGAGTCAAGCACAGAGGCAGCCTTGGGGAGGCTGGAAACCACACTGTGTGTGGGGTTAAGTCCATGAGCAAACAGCAGGTTTGGAAATCATGCCTTGGTCTCTGAACCTCTGATCTTGACCCAGATGAGAGAACATCTTTTACATGGGTGCTTCCCAAGCAGTGGTCTAAAAACCAGAAAGAAACCACCACAAAAAAAATCACCAGCAAACCTAATAGACTTTACCCCTTTCCTCGTGTCTCCACTCCCTCATACTTCCATATACACATACGAGGAAGCAAACAAACTGGAGGTATAACAAAAATAATGAACATTCAGAGCTCAGACTAGCTTTTATTTGATTGTCAATGAAAACCATCAAAAAAGCAGCATGGACGAGATGGGTATTGAAATTTCTTTCCTGGTAAAAACCTCTTTGTTTCTTAGGCTCCCAAAAGGTAAATCAATTGATTTAGGTTGAAAAAACCTCTTTGACTGCTTTGCCCCTTAACAGAAGAATTGTGCCTTCTGTGGCCAGGGCATACCAGGTACAGGCCTGGTGGAGGATACTGAGACATCTGTACTGTTGTATTTCACAAAGGACATGAGGTACAGGTCTGCTTCCATCAAAGACAAGGGCAACATTCCTACTGATGTAATGACATCAGTAACAGCAGGAATGACCTGGTCTACAAATCTTCTTCAATTTAAATCATAAAACTGCTATGAGACATAAAGCAAAGATATACCCTGTGAGTACCCATCTAAACAGCAATGTAACACAGTGGGTAGACTTTTCCAATTTGTTTCCACCAGGCAGGAGTGCTGGATTTATGGGTTTTTTTAACCACTGCATATGCTAAATATTGGTAAAGGGCAGAGCAAGGCAGGACAGTGTTCACATTCTGTCTAGTTCTGTCATGCAATACAGTATCGAAGAAGCACAAGAGAATTAAAGCAATACTTAAAGCAGAAGAACTCCAACTTGTTAAGGAAAACTAGAATTTTGATTTTGCTAGTGTTGCTTGATATGCAAACATTAAACAAACCAAAACCTTTCAAGGTAGCTATGAAGTAATTTTGAACAGAAAAATAACTTCTGATAATGTAGCCAAAAGGTTGGACAGAATTAACATTGCTGGTAAGATTTTATTTTCATATTAATGTCCACTTATGAAATCTCATTAAAGTGTCTCTCCATCCTGATGCCCAAACACACCTTGAGCATTTTCTTAAAATGTTTGCTTATTCAGAGCACACAGAAATTCAAAGCACACAGAAAGTGTCTGTCTCTTAGACTCCTCATGTCAACAAGGTTGTGTTAGAGAAGTGAGAAAACTTTTTTAACTGATAAAACTGAAGATGACAAAAGCCATTAGACCTTAAAATAGGCCACTTTCAATTAGTTATACTAGTTGCCAAATATATACTAGTATATACTAGTTTACTGCTCAAACACTCCAGCAAACAGTTTCAATACTTTTGAGTAAACATATAGAAAGACAGCCTGTGAAGGTAGTGGCAATCACAATATTGATGCTGCATATATACACACGTATTTCTTAAAGGAAAGCACTGCAGTGTAAACTTAAATACATGGAATAAACTACTTTGAACTTTCAGTCATAGACCAATCTCTGGCAAATTATTTTAGATTTCAATTCAACTTTGGTCACTAAGGAAGTGTAGTTGTTATTCTGATGACGACTTAGCTTGGTAGGCTTGAACACTAGGAACTGAAAGCTACTACATCCATATTACAAAAATCTGGATATACATCACAGCATACCATTACAGAGTAGAAGGCAAAACTCTTGAGGCAAAAAAATCAGAGAAAACTCATTTCAAGGGCCTGTCAGAAGCAATGGTGCTTTGCTGTATGATTGAGTATGCAGGAGCTTCCTTACTAACAGGCTGATTGTGGTGTTGGGTCGTCACACTACCAGTGCCAGCAGCACCTTCTGCCCTCTGCTCCATCAGGAACCCCATGTCTGGCTTCTCTTATGACCCCTGAATTGCCTATTTGGGGTGACACATGGTCCACACCACGGTGATGACCTGGGCTGGGCTAATGGTAAGGGAGGTGGAACCTGTCTGTAGATGTTCCACGATGCAGGTGAGTGGCTTAAAAGATGCCTTGCCATCATCCTGGGGAAAAGATCTGGTGAAGTGGGGGTGCCTTACTGCCAGAGAGGCTTCACATTCCTGAATTCATAGTAGAGAGATGACTGCACTCCTCAAGGGCAGATTGAGGAGACCAAATTTCTCCTTGAGTTGGGCAGGGTTTTCAGCATCTCACTGCTCCAGCACTGCACATATCTGGACAGTGCTGCTCTTATCCTGTTGGCTATACAGGCCCCCTTGTGAGTCTCCTATAGTTTGTTAGGGTACATAGCAGCTGTGTTCACAGCTGGCTCATCAGTTACTAGAACTGCATTCCCCCTGCAACAGATGATGGCAGATTAAATTCCCACCATGTGTCAGCAGCATGTTGCAGATCCACTTCAGAACAATATCAAAAGATAAGGAAGACTCACATTGCACACAGGGTTTTAAAGTCAGATAAGAACAGCTTAAGATGAAGAGGGGAATTGTCAAAACTTCACTATATAAGCAAGAGTCTGTAGCTCCTGTAACCTCAGAACCCCATTGCTACTCAGTCCTGAGGGACTGTAAGCAGTAGAAATTAAGTGTATCATTTTTTCCTGCAAACATACTACTTGGTCCTAAAATATCCTGTATCAGAAATAGTGTGGCCAGGAGAAGGGACGTGATCATGCCCCTGAACTTGGCACTGGTGAGGCTGCACCTCCAATATGGTGTTCAGTTCTGGGCTCCTCACCATAACAAAGACATTGAGTTGCTGGAGCAAGTTCGGAGAAGGGCAACCAAGCTGGTGAAGGATCTGAAGAACAAATCCTATGAGGAGAGGCTTAGTAAATTGGGATTGTTTAGTTTGGAGAAGAGGAGGTTGAGGGGAGACCTTACTGCTCTCTACAACCACCTGAAATGACGTTGTAGTGAAGTGAATGCAGCCTTTTCTTTCAAGCAAATAATGACAGGACTAGAGGAAATGGCCTGAAGTTGCCCCAGGGGAGGTTTAGATTGGATATTAGGAAGAATTTCTTTACTGAAAGAGTAGTCAGGTGCTGGAACAGGCTGCCCAGAGAGGCGGCGGAGTCACCATCCCTGGATGTATTCCAACAACATGTAGATGAGGCATTTCAAGACATGCTCTGGTGGGATGGTGAGGTGTTTATTTTTGTGGAATGTTTTCTAGGGGGGAGTTGATGGTTGGACATGCTGATCTGAAGAGTTTTTTTCCAACAGTGACAATTCTGTGATTCTGGTAAAACTATAAGAGAAAAATTATGCCTTCCATGAGCTGTTTGATCATCTCTGAAAACTGATAAAACTGCTTAGTGGAGCTGGAAGTTAAGACTGAAAAATCCAACCCCTATAATAAGTAGTTTTGTCCCACTCAGTGACCATCTTATTTGGACACCTCCATTTGCACAAGTGTAAACTTTTCTCAATTACCTAAATTAATTTAAAATCTTGGCAAAATACAGTCACCCCAATTTTGTATCAAGCTTGCAATGCAGTGTTCTCCTTTCCTGCAAATTGTAAGCACACAGAGTAGACAAAGCACATCAATACTATACCAGGCAAAAAAGAGTAAAGGTTGAAAACTAACAGGCGCTGGCTGCGGTTGGGCCAAGACGGCGTGGTTTCCAGCTGAAGCCAAAATGGTGTCTGCTCTTACCTGGCCACCTGCAAAAATGATAGGTGCAGAGGCAGGTTTGGGACGGTAGGGGATGGTGGCACCTTTGGGTGGGGACTGCAGACAAAAACACAAAGCAATCAAAATGCAGAATGAAGTAGAGCTCATATTAAAAAAAATCACCCCTTATCTTGGTCACCTCAGATAACAAGGCATGCAGCTAACCCAGCCCAGCCCACCCTGCTCTCCACCCCATCAGCCAAAAACCAAGCTGGAGGCCAGTTGACAGGGCTCTGAGGGGAATTGCTGAGGCCCTTACTGCACAACTGAAACAGGCAGTGCTGGCACTCGTAGCTTTGTTGCATGAAGCTATGAAGCTTCACTAAACCTGTTGAGACATTTCAGGCAACATGGGTATAGTTTGGAAATCTGACTATGTTTTGGAATAATCTGACCTGTGTTAACACAGAGAACATCTCCTACTTATCAATCTTTCCTACACTGCTTGCTATACATCAGGGTTTCTTATTTTACCAACTCAATTAAGTAAGCTGTTCAAATCACCAGCCAGATCCTGCTTTTTGTCTGACTGAGATGGAAGGTTGGAGAAAAATCCTCCCTGCTTCAGCAGGAGCATAGCCATGGCCTTTGTAGTGCATGCAAAGAGAGTTTGTTCCCAAGGCAAGGACCCAAAGGGAAAACCCCAGACCAAGGCTAACTTCCTCCTCCTAAATAAAGCAGGAGCATGTGTCTGTAAAAAAGGCTTCAAGCTGTCTGTGCAACACCTGTCAGAATGCTGCCCTGATTTCAGTGCAATAACTACAACTAAAGAAGGCAACAACATCAATTCCATTAATTAATATCATATAATTAGGTATTTAATGTCAATTAAAGTGTTTGTTGCCAAAATAAATATGTACTGTAAATTAGAGCACACTTAACTGTAGTTAAGCCAGTGTCATCTTAGTGCTGCTTGCGACGTAACTAATTCTCAAATTAAGTACTTTTTACATCAAAACCGGTTATTTACAAAGTGCCTCTACCTCTGGGAAAATAGGACTTTGTCTCTCTGGTTTTCAGAAGTGGCTTCTCTCATCTTCTTTAGCAAACAACTATTTATTCCATGAACATCACTTGGACAATAGACTACACTCTATTCAGAAAGCTGATAACCATTGCCATCACGTACTCTATCTCTAACACATGGGAATTATTTTTAATATTATCTTTCTTTTATTCTGGATTTTAAAAAAGGAATTCTTTCTTCACAGTAGTCCAGCAAGAACTGAAGCAAGAATCACTTTTCTTCAGTGAAACACTGGGAACTGATTAGTTTTTAAGCTTTTATTTGCATTAGGCTGTATGACATTTTGATGCAAAGGCTGTATGTCATTTTGATGCACTGCATACTTCTGAGCAGCCAGTGGCCATAGTGCTGTCTACAACACTGTGCTGTTTCTCCCCTCTTCAAAGAATAACAGAACAGTAGGGTGTCAGAGATCATCCTGAGATGGCCCTTGACTAGACTTAGGGAAAAAAAACAAACCAAAAAAACATAGAAAACTCTCCAGGAGAAAAATGTGAAAAAAGCAAAGGTATTTCTTGTTCCTTGTCAAAAAATATGGTTACTAGGATCAAAATATTTAATTTTGATTTGCTGAAATATTTTTTTTTTCCTTCAAACTTCTGTTCAACCTAGTTAAGAAATGTCCTTGCATGAAATTATGGGCATTTTCAGCAAGGGTTAAAATGCCCAGAATTTTATAAAAATTAGTTTTATATCATTTGATCAAAGAGCTAAAAAACTGCCATCAAAATGAAACACTCTGGCCTTATGCAATTACCTGATCCTAAGAAGGCAAATAAATCCTGGTAAATCTAAATTATGCTAGTCAGAATTATTTCTATTTAAAACAAGACAGAGACGTTTTCTGCCCTATTTTGCATCAGAATAAAATGTTTTTCTCTCAGAATGGGCTGGACAGAAACAGTGTCATGACAGCCCTGGGCTTTGATTGCTAAATCCTGTTGTGAGAGGCTCTCAACCACCAGGCAGGGTAAACTCTAACACAGTCCTCTTGAAATCCCTGGCATGGGAAGGGCAGGCAGCACCCCTGGGGAACCCAGGGCACTTTAAAAATTAATCATGGGTTTGAGCATCTCCCAAGTGAGAGGTGACAGGCCAAGCACTCACCTCCAGCATAACCACGCATATTTGTTTCACGCACTGGATAATGGCGTCAGGAGTGCCCGATATAGTCACTGCGCGCTCCGTTGAGTTGGGCAACATGTCCCCTGCGACCTGCACCTGGGCTCCTGTGGACTTGAGCAAAGACAAAGCAAAGAGCACGTCACCACCAGGCGGGCAATGGCACTTCTCAAAAGCCAGGGAAGCACTGATGGGATGGAGGGGATGCACCTCTAAACTCTGTGTCTTCTTTTCACTAGATAGATGGTAGAGTGCATATGTAAACTCATGGCCAGACAGGGTAATCGGTGTCTGGCAGGACGTGGATTTGTCTGTTCAAGCCAATTTGCAAACACTTGCATCTTAGGAAGATTAGTCTTCAGTAGCTGTTTGTGAATGAAATTGTGACCTGAATTTCAGGACAAGTCTTTTAACCCTCTCAAAGACAGGCAGCTGCAATACTGACTGAAAAATGGAAAGGGTGAACTGAGGTACATTTTGGTAATTAAAAAAAAAAAAAAGTGTGTGGGGGAAAGTGCTGATAAGAAGGTCTGCTAATCAAATGAGTTACAGATAAAATGCCCTTTAACCCACTGATGGCTGACTTGAGTCTCTGGATGAAATCTGTGACTCTCTTATGCTCTGGAATACCTCAGAATGGTACAGAAGCACTTTTAATTTATAATGTGTTGATTAAATATATGCACATCATCAACTTTTAGCTCATTAATGAACCCAAGGAGGTAGTGAGCCAGTTTTATTTATTTATTTTTAAACTGATCTTGGCACTCATGTGTCTTAGTTAACATAAAAAAACCCCAACCCAAACCAACCAACCAACCTAAACAAACAAAAAAAACCCCCAACACAATACAAGGCCAAAACAATTCCTGGCATTATGGCATTATTTCACAAACATCCAGTCAGTAGAGAAAAACCCACGCATTTCATATTGAGTTAGCACTTCCACATATTACAAACAAAATCTATTCCTGACTGTTACTGCAATGCAACATTTGGGGATTTTTTTAAGAGATGGATTTTCAGTAGCCATTGACTTCGTGTCAGTCAGCGAGGAGTTAATTTGTTTTCCTGCTAGTTACATGCAACACATGTCATTCTTCTTTCCAAAGACTGATTAAATTACTGATTGCATCTTCTGTTCTCTAGTACTGTTTGAGGCCAGAATATCAATTTCTTGCTCTGTAATAGACTTTGGAATTTTGCCATAATTTGACCAATCAGTCACGCTTTTCTGTTTTTTGTAATCTTATCTTGAAAACAGTATTGCAATCCTGCATGTTGTCCCTGAGTGCATGACTGAACACAAAAGACATCCATCCCTTGTGCCAACTGCCACTCAGTGTGAGTATGATGATGAAATCAGACTGCGTCTTGAGCTGGATGCTCCTCTTTTTTTCCTGTTTGATCATATTTGCTGTTTAACATACATTTCTGGGTATCTGTACATTTAGCACAAAATACTCTGCCAAATACTGCTGTCATTTATGCATTTGCTTTCATACCAGTCTTGTTTATTCTTTGACTTTGGTCACATGTCAACAACAAAAAAGCAACTAAAATTTTGTCCCTTCCACTTATGCTTAATAATATGTGCAGTGTGACTACTTGCTACATTAGCCTTATCAAAGCACCTATTTGGCCAAACACTACCTTTTTACTTCCTTGTACTAGACTAGTAGGTAATTGCTTCTGAAACCATGCTCACCAGAATAATCACTTCAGTCATTTAATGTACACAGACCAGCTGACCAATCTCACCTTTAAAAGCCTATGTCCTAAAAGCACTCAGTGCTCTGGATGAGGTTATCAATGTTTACAATAAAATCCTGCAAAAACCTAGAGCTAAGCACTCACCAGCATACGGTTCACACTCATGCTTGCTCCTGTTCCAACACAACTAAGGAATCAGCTGGATTCCTACTGCCTGACAGTCCTCCTGGACACTTAAGAGATCTGGAGGACCAAGAGAAATCTTGGCTGAGGTCACCTCCGACTCTGTGCTCTGACAATGGGTCTGCCTTCTCCAGTGGTGAGGCTTTAGCTTGGCTTTACCTGCTGCCTGCTAGAGCACAAGCGTGCAGCCGCTCAGCTGGCTTTCTGACTCACCCTGACATGAACTGCTGCAAACACCGACAGTCCAGGGGCCATACAGAATCCAAGCCAGAAATGTCCCATGTGTAAGGCAAACTGAACACCTCCCATCCAGGAAATGCACTTTAGCACACAAGTATCTTCTCCCATCTATACAAAGGTCTCTGACAAAGCTTTTTGAAGATTAAAGGAAAAAAGAGAGAAGGTCTCCCGTGACCCTAAATCTTCACAGAAATAATGGCTTCTTCCTCTCAGTGTTATCAAGTGACTCCTTTCTCCTACATCTCAAAAGCTGGTTTGATGGTAAGGACTACTGAAAGGCATAGCTCCTGGACTCTGATGAAAAAGAAAGTAACAGTATTCAAAAAAAAGCCCCACCCCACATCTGTTTCGTAATTGCCCTTTATTTGCAGGTGTCGATAAGCATAGAGACCCCTTCAAATGGAAGGGCTCTGATTTGTTTTTCTGTGAGTTTAGAGAAGACAATCTATACATGTTTTCATGAACACCATTTACAAAGCAAGTGGCACATGGAGGCACAACGTGTTTGCTTGGCAGTGAAAACTCTGAAACAGCTTTTGGCAGTTATGTCAGCGAATGGCAGCAGTGCCCGCTGCTTTTACTTCCCTGTATGAAAGGAGAGAAAAGACCCTTTCAGTAGCAGCCAGATCCTGAAAGGTGAAGGTAAGCCTTCAGAAGGAACTTTGTTAAAAAAAACTTCCAGGACAATCAAATTGGAATCCAAATGAAATAATTTGGAAGAACTTGAAAGTCCACAAGGATGAGACCCCTAACTGTCCCCTGTGACCACCTTTCCTTCCAAGGCAACTATAAACTCACATTTCATAGCAAATGCTGAACATTTAATTTTGATCAAAGCAATTTCCACTCCTTCTTGACATTTGATCAAATGTTCTTTGATAGAAAAATGTCTGGTAACTTTTTTTTTTTCTTAGAAATGAAACTTAAAAGCTCAGTAAAACCTAAAAAACATCTGTTAACATTTGTTTGTTTTTTTGAAATGTAACTTAAAAGCTCAGACAAAACCTTCTGTCTTGAATCCACATTTTTAGATAAGAAGCGAAGTTTCAATTTGGTGGAGCCTGTCAAAAGGTTTTGTTCTGCCACAGTCAAATAAAAAAATGTTACCTTGATATTCAACACCTCATTCTGTGTTGGAACGAATACAAATTTAGAAGGAGTAATGTCACTTACTCCAGAATAAAAGTCCATTTTTCTGAAATGTCCTATTCAAATTTTCTCTACATGACTGAGAATGTACCTAATTTTCTTGTTTGACTGATTACAAATGTTGGATCCTTGGCTTGGCATATGCTGTGTTGTTACACTTGTGCATGGAAGAATTAAAACTGTCACTGTATGATAATTTTTGCTTTCTCTGGTTAAAGGAAAAGGTGGCTGCTAGCACAGCACACTGAATGAAGACCTACAGATAGTATGGATTGAAGAGTCACTATGGGTTTGGAATACATGAAATCACGTTACTTGTGGCACAGTGAGATTAGGGAGAAGTAGGAAAGGAGTATGAAAATAGTTCTTTTCTTAAAAGCAGATCAAGTGTTTGACTGCTCAGTGCTACTTGGGCCTTTCCCTTGATGCAAAGGTGACTGCGAACTTGGAAATGGCTGCAATGCCTCAGCTCAGGATCACCTGAGTATTGCTGGGGAGGGAGCTGTGCTTGAAGAGAAAATGGATGAGTCACTTCTGTTGCTAAACTATTGCTTCATTAAATTGTGCATCAGAGGCTAATAAACTGTTTCTTTATTTCACATGTGGTCTTTAGCTTCAAGAAAGGTAGGAGGTACAGCTTCCCTGCTTCCCCCAGAGCAAGGCTTTTCCAGGCTTCTCACTCAGCAAGTACTCACACTTGTGAGATGAGCAAAGTGCAGTGGCAGATGGTGGCAGGGCAGGACGCCAAGCTAGCCAGTATCCCTGGCAGACATCCCATGACTTACCTCCCTGATTTCTTTGATTTTGGAACCTCCTTTTCCTATAAGGGATCCACACTGACTTGCTGGGACGACGAGCCGCAGTGTTACAGGCGGTTTGCTTGTCACCGTGCTGTTTGTCATGGAAGCATTTATATCCTGTAATCACAATGTTAGGAAGAATTAGTGGAGGATTTGTCATTCCCCGGTAAACACCGAAGGGCTCAGGGCAAATGTCTGAGCTGTTTGTGGAGATACGGGGAGAGTGTAACTGTTGTGGTTTGTTTCTGTTGCAGGTAAAGCCACCGGCTCTGCTGGTGATGCACCATAAACATAAACTGCACAAGTGGCTTGTGCCAGAGGAACCCTTCTGCTGTCTGGCATTGCAGGTCCACACTGCGGGACCAGAGGACAGTCTCTGAGGCAAGATAAGGAGGAGGAGGAGGTATCTGTCATTAAACCAGCCAAAGCAGACGGAAAAGACAAAAAGGCTTTTTATATTACAGACATCAGACCCTGATTTGGTCTCTTTTCCACCATGTCAATTAGAAGAGTTCTACCAAACACTGTGTCATTTCATGCAATTTCTTATCAGGTTTGATAAAAAGAAAAAAAGTTAAAAGAAGGGAATGATAAAGAATCTGTGAATAATCTGAAGCAGAGAAACCAGACTGTTTTGATAAATATTTTGCTGCCTCCCCCACCCCGTCTTAATTTCTCTGTTGTAGCAGATCTGTAAGTATTTGTAGCATTACATATTTTCTGAAACCTTTTCTGTCACAGCTATATAACTGGAGTACAAAAAACTGAGCAGAACAGCAACTACTTGTATCCAGGTCATGCAACCTGTATCCATGTATCTAATTATCCAATGAGACTACACTGCAGAATTTCATGAGCATTTCAGTATACTACTTGTTGCAAACTTTACATTATTTTGAATATATCTTGCTAATTCACAATCTTCTAGGCAAGATAAAACAATCCCTCTAATGTCTTCATCACAGAGGAAAAGATAAAGCTTATCTTCCCACTGAATGATGGGATGCTGTTGAGAGCACTTAGGATCACAAAAAAAAGCCACAAGCTGCATAGCACTTGTCCAAGAACTCATGAGAATCTCAGTGTAGTTTGCTAACACTAGCTGTGAGCTAAGAAGACCATCTCATCCATCTGTGAGGTGGCATGGCACAGCTACTGCACTCTTAGCAGAAATGCTACCCAAATGGTTAGGACAGGAACAAGAGAAAATAAATGTGTCACATTCATTTAACTCATTTATGATGCAACAAGAGTTCCAACAGACAGAACTGATGTGTTTCTCTATATTCTTGCTTATCAGAACTACCACTTGCTAATGAAAGATAATAATAAGAAAAAAGGTGCCTATCCTGTGTGATCAGAAATTCAAAAAGAAAAAGAAAAGTCCTTCAAACAACTCTGCATGCCTTGTTGAATCAGAGCAGGAGCTCAGTGATACCAGCACTGATTCCTGCAGTACCTCTGCATTTGTGATGCCCAGTGTGACCTTGCTTAGCTTAAAAGAAGAAAAAAAATCTTGAATGGGATGAGGCATTGCTGCATGTAACAAGACAGCTATTAAATAATTTCTCTGCCAGGCAGTAACTCACGTTTTGTTTAGCACCCCTGTCAGTGAGCAACTGCAAGCCAAAATAAAGCAAGAGGGATAACAGAATTTTGCAGCACCTGTGTATCTGAAATAAAGCTCAAGTCATGCCAATTTTTCAGCTCAAAGGTGCCATCTCACTATATCATGTTTGTGTCAGGTGGAGGTACACAATCATCCAGATGTAGGTAAATAACCCTCTTCAGCTGCCCAGCATGACCCTGATAATATCTCTCTCTTCCATATCTTATGTGGCCTGGCCTCAAAGCCAACACTGCATCTACTGCCTTCAAAAACACTTCACAAAAATTAGAAACCACTATTCTCTTTATCTTCTCCTCCTTTAAAAAGAGAAAAATCTAGACATGCAGGCTCAGCAGTGTGGAGTGTATAGAGAAGTTAGTCTGGCTTAAAAACACAACAGAAGAGAAGAGAGCAGAAAAAAAATCCCCTGCAGAACTGCGGGCTTCCAAGTAAGGCCAGCCAGAGATGTTCTCACAGAAGAGTTGTCTTTCCAATTGGAACATTCCTGTTTCTTTAACCTCTAACTTTCTGTGGCACTGCACCTGCTTCCTCAGGGCTCTCACAGACACCAGAGCTGGACCTTTCATGGCTTTCTGCCCACTGGCCTGGGCTGCTCCTCAGACAGGATGGACTGAGAGTTCGGAATTGTTGAGAGAGCCAGCTCCCAGTTTTGAAGCCTTTCAGCATCCTTAGCTCCTGGCATCCCAGAGTCACACTGTCTAAGGCTTCCCAAGGCAAGCAAACCAGGCAGCTCAGAGAGACACCAAACCTCTGGAAAAAAAGATGTATCAAGATTCTTCTTTACGGGTTTCTAAATTAAATGTTACTGCCAATTTCCAAAGCAAGTACAAGTCTGTGAGGTGGCTCCTCCTCACTTGGTAACAACCACCTCAGGATTTACCATAGCTGTAAGGATATTTGTCAAAAAGGCATCATCTCAGTTGCTTTTACCATCTTGCCTTTCTCTCCTCCATAATGCTAGAGCTGAGCAACTACATAAATGTTTGCAGATGAACAAGGATTCCATGAAACTTTTTCTTATATAGTTGGAGAATGTCTGCCCACTGAGCTTTGCCTGTTGGTTTTCCCAGCATCTAACTATTACATGCTTCAAGTGGATCATTCATATTTATACCCAAAACCAGAGCTGTCCCACTCACCAGTGAACTTACGGCTACATTTCTTGGGTCTCAGCTTCCGGTCTAGAAATCACTGCTCTAAAATACTCTCTGTTGAAACTCCAGCGGTCTGTCTGGGTTAGTGCCATTTTTAAACAACTCACTTTTTCCTCTGCAGTGAACACTTTTAGTTGTTTATGTAATTGCCTACCTAGCTTGTAAATTCATCATCAGGCTTCTAGAAAATCAACTTTCATTAAGAAGGTTGTCAAAGCAGAGTGATATAAGGCTGCAGAGAAAATGCACAGAGAACACTTGTACAGATTTCTCTTTTTATTCTATCATCTGACATATCTTGAGATTTTTGCTAACATTAGAAAAACTTTCCAGGGCTCCCATGTCTTCCTAGACCTGCTTATCCCCAACTATACTGTCAAAGGGTTGAAATCAAGGGTTCAAGGGCTTCATGGCAAAATGCTTCACATGGGCGAGCAGAACAAATACCAAAAAATCCCTCAAACCATCAGTCTCACACATGCATCTTTTTTTTTTTTTCTGCTTGAAGGTAGCTGTGATAACCAGAACTGGGCCAGGCACTGTCTGCTCTTTTCAGTTTTTTAAATGGCTGGAGAAATCTCCAAGAAAAAGACATGCATTTGGTAATTAATTTATAATTTCTTAAACAGTACTTTATTTTGCCTCCAAGGCATTAGAGTTACCTCATTTTATTGACAAGAATAATTATAGGAAACTAACAGATTACATGAGCCATTTTTCTTTATCACTGTTCTTTTAAATATACCAGAAAGCAATTATATTAAAACTTAATATAGATATTTCAGGATATAACTGCAGAACCTTATCTGCAGAGGGTGCCAATACACCTTTGCTAATATCCACATGAAAAGTCCGGACTGCCCTCTAAAATCTACAAAGGTAAATATATGCATAATCTCAAGCAAGACACATGAATTTCAGATTTCTTTGCTGATTGCTACAGCACTTTCAAAGACAATGTGATGGTGGGTGGTGGGGTAGGGATCTGATACTGTGCAGTGTTTGATATTTTATGATAACTGGGTACATATTTTGGTGGAAACTGGAAGGGATTATCTCCGTTAGTGACTCCCTCAGCATTTTTATGGGTATGGCCTTAAGCAGAGCATGTGTTTTTTGTGTAGAGAGCAGAGGTGGCACTCTCCAGGTCTCCATGAATAAATTCAGTTGAGGAGTTAAAAGAAGGTGTCTAAATATAAGAGAACTAAGGTTGTGAATCCAGTATCAGAAAAAAACTAGTTTTTGATCATGTTGTCAAGTTGCAAGACATACTGCTTATGCTAGAAGACAACTGCATCAGATGAATCACAAGCTCTCTTCCAGTCTTGTTGCTCTAAATGTGAACAATCACCATAGGTAAATAATGACATATGATGACATTTCCCATCAATGCCAGAATGTCCCAGTACTGTGGGGAGATTTGGTGACCAAGCTCATTGACTTGGAGAAACAAGTGCTCTTAAGAAAGGGATTCACATCCCTCTAGTTTAATCACAGATGAAGAGACACAGCCCCTTTCTCCTGCTGCAGATGATTCAGTCTACCTGTCTGCAGGTCCCTCCTTTAGGAGGTGAACTGCCTTCTGCAGGAGCCTCTGTCTCCCCATAGAGGACAGGACAGATGCCTGGATTAGATATATTATTTTCAAAACTAGAGGAGTTAAATCCTCTCCTGTGTGACCAGGCTTTGTGTTCTGTAGCCTGCTGTCTTTTCTGTGAGGTTTCTCATTCAAGTGGTGACCATATCTAACTATGGTTAGTCTGTGAAACTTGAGAAGGTCCCAGCACTTTAGTTACATATCTGCACAGAACAGTTATTCCACAGTAAAATGAGCTCTTGCCTCTTTTACACTTAGTGCCTTTATTTTAATTAATTGTAAAAGCCTATCTTAAAAGATGGTAATTGGTAACCATAGAGTTAATTTCTAAAAATAAAAATTTTCTATTTAAATGAGATATATATAAATTTTGACATATAGAAAATTTATATCAATACCAAAAGGAGTCTTATAAAAACAGAGCTAAAAGTTAGGAAATTATTCTTTTCAAATCAAACCCACAATGGGACCAGAAATTTTCCATGACATTTTTCCTACCATTAGTGCACATTACTAGGAGCAATTGCTTTTCCCTGAAGCCTCCAGAAAGCAAAAGAAATGATCAAACAGCTTGTAAATTGACCCATTATTTTTCTTCAGCTTTACTGCCAAAAGCATTTATAAAAATACAACCACTTTTGTTACTATTAAATAGAACATTAAACAAATCATATTTAACATTAAAGCAAACATGAGAAAATTCAAACAGTGTTTGTATTTCAACTTGAAGAGAGCAAAAAACCATATTTTATTTGCTTACCTCTTCAAATTTTAGTGCAATCATAGAAAAAGCTTTAAAAATCGCATCTGTTGGGCCTGTTATTGTCACAATTCTCTCTGGACAGGAGCCTTCTGAAATATTGATTCGAGCACCACTCTGTCAAAAAGAAAAAGAAAAATTTTTTCCAAATTTATACTTCCCAGGGAGCAAACTAAGTAGGATTAGGGATATAGTTTGGGAAGAAATATTCTGAGGAGTCTAATTCCCTCCCCTACGACTGCAGCCCCAACATCATATAATTTTAGCAGAGACTGATCACACTCAAAAAATTCATCTAATGGCAGGGAGCCAGATTCTGCCTGGGTAAACACTTCTACAGCCTCCATCACAGCACACCACCAGTGCCTCTGTAACTAGGAGTTGCAAATAAATGCATAAAGTCTTTTGCCTTCCCTCTTGCAGGGTCAACCTTAAGTAGGACCAGAGCTGCAGAATTTCAGACAAGGTTGTTATTTCCAGAGAGCATCAACATCTCCCAGGAAATATGCACCTCTCTGGTTTGAACACCCAAAGGCAGGGCTTGGTCTGTCTAGCTGGGGCAGCACTGTGCACTGTGGAGAAGGTTCCTTATAGATGCGAACGCAGTCAATCACTGTGCACTGAACAACCCTTTAAAGGAGTAGAGGTAGGACAGACAGCAGTAACAGTGTTATCTCCTTAAGGTAAGAAGCCTGTTGGAAAGAGGTAGAAAATCGTAAATCTCGTAGACAAGGCAGGATGGCTCTTGGGTGTACTTAGTCCCCTTTATGCCACTCTGGCAGTGCAGAGAAAACCCCTAAGCCAGATGTAAATATATTTAAGTAGATCTCAGTGTAGATAATGATCACATCCAGTTCAGGCAAGACCCACTATACACTTTTCCTAAGTTTTCGGGCAGGAAAATGTGTTAATGCAGCCTAACAAGACACTGGAGACTCAACTCATACACAGGCACTGACCTCCTCAAAGACCTGAGCCCGTAACAAATGTGAGATAACCTGGGTTAATTTGTCTTTTTGCTTTCAAGGTTACCACAAATAAGCCAATGTGCAGGGTGTTTGAGCCCTTATTCATGTGCATATTGCTGCTCAACAGCAAGGTACTGTATTTCCCCAGATGACAGCAACCAAATACAACATGAAAAAAAACAACCAACCAACAGTACTGACAGAAAAATCTTCCTGTCACAGACTCGACTGGCAGACATACACAGTGTTCATAGATAAGAAAGGGCAGCAGGCACTTCTTTTGACAGGCCAGCCTGAGTGGTACTTGCCCTCATCAAACACCAGTAGTGGATCAAGAAGATATGCACCCAAGTTCAACGCCTGGCTGCCACCACCCTCCGTGAACCTGGGGCCACAGGACTCAGCCCAGCAGGGAGCGGGACAGGTACCATGGTGGGCAGAGCTGCCCGCAGAGGGCAGACCTGCCCAGCCTGCAGCCACCTCCTCACAAAGCATAACTCTCCCTTGGAAAGCAGAGCCGTGAAAGCTCCGCCATGGATCAGCAGCAGCCAAAATACACAGATGTAGCTCCTCCAGTAGGTGACTGGCCAAAGCAGAACCACAGCAATTAAAATGTTATGTGGTGGCGCCCATATCTGTGTAGAAAGTTAAGAAGTAGAGGGCACAGAACTGGGGGTGCTGTGTTTTTCTTTACACTCAAAGTTTTCTCAGACATTTCCCCAATGACAGCACAAGACAGAATTGCATTTCATTCCATAAAGATGGCATGCAACTTGCCACAAAGCAAAGATAAAGTTGCATTTTTATTTTAAAGAAGTACTGAAGAAGGTAGCCATTTAAAGGGGGACCAATTTTTCATTATTTGGAGACCTGGCCAGTTTCTTAGTCCTGTGCTGATACAAAGATGTATATAATTCCTTTACTTAAAAAACCCCAACCAAACAAATAAAGCCTCTTGTGACCATGTGTACAGGACAGTAGGTTTTCAGGAGTAGAAGAAGAGCATTTGATATTTATCTTGAAAAACTAACTATGGTTTATAATTCTTCTCTAAGATATTTAAATCAGAAGTTAGGAGCACTCTTCAGTGATAGCTTCCTTTTTGTGCATGCAATTTTTATCCAAAGGTATCTGCCCATGATCATAATTAATAATTAAATTGAAATGTGTTTAATCAACTAGCAGGATTATCTAGTATATTGGAAACATATTTTTCTTGTGGGATTTTTTTTTTGAATCTTAGCAAATGTACTTATGTGTGAACACATGGGTGAAAGTTCTTATCATCAAAAACAGAGCTCTAAACTCCGTCAGCCTGACAATGAACTCCCTATTGCTTATGTTTAAAGATGGATCTCACCAATTTTGTTTACTATAAGTACTTTGAGATTTCCCTGCCACAGACCTTCTATCAGTGTGTAAAACAAGAAAGCAGCTGGCATAGCAATGTACTGCAGATCTACCAGAACCAAATTGACTTTCCTTGAGGCTTCCTCTAGACACTGTGCACTCCTAAAGTTTTAAACAGTAGGATTAGTCTTTTGACATATGCTTTTAGTACTTGTATTAAAGGAGGAAAATAACATGGACCTCCAGGTAAGATGTGCTGCCTTGCAGGACAAGTGTGGGTCCATAACCTCCATCTTGGGGACAATCATCTGAAGACAATGCAGCTTGCTCTGCAGCAGGGAAATAAGCCTGCAGACACTGGGGAGATGGAGTTTTATGCAGTGCCCTGTCCTAGTTAGCCATTCTGTGTTTACAACCTTTTCCAAGATTGGGAATGGCAGGTGTACAAGTCTACTCTGTCCACATCCTACTCACAGCTGCACAGCAATGAAAAGTTAAGGCTCTGCCAAGACATGGCAGAGGGATGCTTTGCCTTATGGAAGTTTGGCTCCAGCTGTGCTGAAGCTTGTGTCTACCCTCAAACTTTACACAGCATCAGTGTAATGCTTGGTTTCAGATTCTGGAAACTTTCTACTAAGAGGCCAAGCCCCACGCAGTACCAATGCTGGTATGCTAAGGAAAGACATGGTGGTTTTGATGCAGTGAAGCATGCTGGCTGAGCTATTCCTGAGAGGAGACAGCGGCAGGCATATTGCTATGGGAATGAAAAACTCCAGAATGCTGTGGTGACAAGGAGGCTACATGAACAAGAACGTTTGATTTAGGCCAGTACATTTACACACCACCACTTGCAAAGAATGGTGGTGCTAAATGAACTGACCACTTGATGGCAGTATCGGTCTGCATATGCTGAATTTCCTTGTCTGAGCTGGAAAGAAAAGCAAGTAAAGACATCAAAGCTTGTCTTACCTCCTCCCTCATCTTCTTAACTGTCTCCCCTTTCTGTTAAAGAAACAGAAAAAAAGTTAGCCTGGGCTGATAAATTAAACTGATATACAACATTTTGACATGAAAATAAAGAGAGAAAGTAATTTTCCTGACCTTTCCGATAATGCTTCCAACCTCCTGAAACAGAAAAAAAAAGACACTGTGAATGATATGATTTGCTACAGAAGAACGTTTGCTCTGCTTCTAAGATATTTCATTATTACTTATTTCAAACCTGCACTGTGAAGCGTTCCATTGTTGCTGTATACAAATATGCCATGCTAGATCCAAAGGGGTGGACTAAAAATGTGGCATTGCAGCTTTACTGATTGTTCAAGAAAAATACCTTTAACAGAAACTGATCTTGTGGTTACAGATCAATCCTGTTACTATAAACACACATAAACCTCTATCAGGGAATGAAAAGTTCAAATATAATACAAGTACAGAACTTGCTAGAGAAAATGGGATATAATACAAGCATCAAAATAATTGCTGATCTCTCTGAGGGCAGGCATTTACCCTCTTTACACCATGTAATAGCTAGAGCTGAATTTCCATGCTACCAAGTGTTATTGTGTAAACACCTGGTGGCCTATCTTAATCTCCCTATTAAGCACTTACAGAACAATAATTGCTAATCACTTTTTAGGGATTTGGGAATTGCTACTGGGCTGCCACAATCTTCCATGAAGGGACAGAAAAACACTGAGAAATGTGACTGTGAACATACAATAGGGGAACAACTTGGCAGTTCTGGCCACATCCCAAGGGTTAAAAGCTTGGGGAATATAACCAACAGCTAATGAAGCTAGTAACTGTACAATGAATAACCTGGACAAGTTACAGAAATCATGCAGGTGTGACAGCAGGCTGGAAATATCTGATGGGGTCCAGTTAAAGGAAAGCAAACTCCTACACTCAGGTTGTGAAATCTGCTTCAACAGTTAAAGACTGTCTCACATGGCTGATCTATCACAGATCAGCATACAGTGTCATGTGTTCCCCCTAAAGTCTATATACTTAAGTCTGACCTGTTCTGAAACACAGTCCAAAGAGTAAGATTTAAGAAATTGTTTTCCATTGTTCTGTCCAAATATGGACTCACAATAAAGTGGTACTACCTGCACTCTGCATAGTGAACTACCTGCATTCACCTTGAGAGAGCTATTTCTCACCAGTAGGTTATTTATAAGCTTATAATATGAAGTTGCTTGTGCTTGCAACTCCTCACATCCTGCTCACAAGATGTGACGACTGTTTAGTGAGCAGACCTATCCCAGTGAAGAACTTGGGCACATGGTTCCTTTGTGCTCTCTGCAAGTCTGCACACCACCAGACCGGGAACAGTCAATACACTGCTGGAGAAGGCTGCTATTTGGAGTCATCTAGACAGGATGGAGAAATGGGCTGAGAGAAACGTCAAGGAGTAGAACAAAGCCAAATCCCATGTCAGGGATGGGACAAACCCATGCAGCAGCACACGCTGAGCAAAAGCTTGCTATGGACAAACAGGCTTTGCAGAAAAAGTCCTGAGGGTCCCCATACTCAACTCCAACATGATTACACGAGTCCATCAGCAGTGCATCTCTGATCAAACAAATGCTTGACCAAAGCATTTGCTACAATGTAGCCAGCGGGCTGGGTCAAATGGTTCTTGCCTTGTCCTTGTATTTGTGAGAGCATGCCTGCAGGACTGTGCCCCTTCTGGGGCTCCTAGTATGAGGCAGAAAAGGACACACTGAAGGAAATACAGTGTAGATGGTCAGGGGACTGGAGCACAGGACACATGAGCAGAGGCTGAAAGAACTGTTTATTTCTTATTAGGAAGAGAAGACATAGGGGAATCTTACTGTGGTGTACAGTAAAGAAAGCAAGTTGCAACATCAAATTCCTACTTAGTATGAGTAAAAAAAGATTTGCCATAGGGACAGTTGGACATTGAAACAGGTACCCAGAGAAGCTGTGGAATCTCCATCCTTGAAGGTATCCAAACCCAGCCTGAGCAAGGCCCTGAGCAACCTGCTCCAATGGGATTTGCTTGATTCAAGAAGTCAGACTGGAGACCTTTGGGGGATCCTTCCAACCTCCAGGGGTTTGTGAATCTTCAAACACAGCCTTATACCCACTGAAGTCAATGCCTTACTAGCCACAAAGCTCCTCCATCCAGTGAGGCCCCTTCTCAGGTCTACTTTCAAACTTTCTGTTTCCCTTCCATCTTCTCTTCCAAGATGGGACTCTGGTCTCTTGTATACACTGGCCATAGAACACATGTTGTCAAGAAATGCACTGCAAATATTCCAGAGGTTTATTCTTTGCAAACCTATTATTCTCCTTGCTGATGTACAGTAGACCTTTACATGTCACACTGCTGTGCAACTGTTCCCGTGTCCATCTGGGACTGTGAGACATCTGCACATACAATGCAAAAAAGCAGCTCTGTGAGAAGAGGAATGAAAGAAGCAGTTTGGAGTCTTGTGACCAAATTTTCCTGTGTCTCTTAATATGGGAGTTTAGGTCACAGCTTTTCCCGTGGCTGAGGCAACTGTGGCAGCATGCTGTGTAGGCTCTCTAATGATGTGCAGCTTTTATGTTAGCACCCAATTGGGACATCCATTCCACAAGTTTTTTAAGATTTTTTTTTTTTTTTGCATGTTATCACTGTAACTCTACTAACCTTCCCCTAACCGTTGAATGGGAATAAACAACACAGGAAGTAAGAGTCTCGATGATGATACGCCTTGGAATCCCTCATGTCTACCAGTTCAAATTTGCCCACTCTGCACATTCAGCAGTTTTACCTTGAAAACTGTTTCCCATTTTTCTGAGCCTCAGGTTTCAGAAATAATTTATTTTGTAAAACAGATTCTTAGGAGTTAGAAGAACCTTTTGCTATGGGTGAGTGTATTGTGTTTCGATTGCTATGTGCAAGCAATCGCATTTCAGTCCGTGGTATAAATTCAATATTTTTTTTCTATCTGAAGTTTCATTAGAAGCTGTCAGCCTCATCTTAAACCTGCAAGGCTCTGCCAGTATAAACTTAGTATGAAATCTGTCCAAATACATTTGATCATCCTGGGTCTTAATGACAGATGCTGTTCTTTCATAAACATAAGGATAGGTTATGGTTAATGAGAACAAGGACATCTTCCTTGGAAAAAGGAAAGGATGCTTTCACTTTGGAAACAGAAATATATATATATATAGGTAAACCATGGAAATATATATATATAATATACTCTTTGTAAATAAGATAGTCCATTTCAAGCAAGGAAATTGGGAATATTTAAACAAGCAGTGTAGAGCATATAATATTAGGATTCTCAAGCTGCTCGAAGTCTGTAGGAGTTTTGCTACTGATTTCAGTGGGGACAGGAATTCTACTTGTCTGATTATCACCTTGTTATTACCAATGAGAACAAACTGCCAAAGAATGGAGCAAATGAACAGTGTGAATCTCTCTGAAAAAAAATATTTCAATGAGCTTGGTGATCAGTTCCTTGGAACATGCTACCAAATGTCACTGTAATGCTATGGCATGGAGTACTTCAAACCCTTCCCTCCTCAAAGGGTAAATTTAAATCTTATTCTATAAAGAGGCAGTTTCAAAACACCTCAGCAAATGCCACCTCTCCCCCTGCACTAGGAGCTGGGTTTCTGCTTGGAAATATGAGGGCAGGTGCAGGGGGAGAGAGAAACATTAACTTCACATGGGTATTCCTAATATTTCCAGAATTTTTGATCTATACAAATTACTTAAAAAAGAGAGAAAATCTAGAATGGTTCTAAATGGGTCACTTCAGACTTTCAGGGGGCCTTAGCTGGGAAAGCTCCCACAAGTGCTGGTGACAACAGATCACGACTTTAATTATGATGATAAACCTACTTTGTACACAATAAATCAGAAGACTTTTGACACCTCATTCTCCAAATGACCAATGCTACTTTATCAAACCTTTAATGTTTCTTTATACAGTTCAGTATTTGTTTCATATAGAGTCTTCTATCACCCTAAATAATATTTAGTGCTTAATAAGATACCTAACATCATTTTTATGACACTCGTGTTTTATAGTATTTCTAGCCAAGGTTACTTTGAGGGCTTTATCTTCTTCAGAAAATATTTCTAAATCTGCCAGACACCAAACTGTGCTGTAGTTAACTGCCTAAGACTGAAGGGATGAGATGTCTGTCACCTACATCAGTTCATTAAAAGGTAGGAGTCTAGTGTAAGCCAGGCACACAGCCTCCTCTGCAGTCTAGGGAGAGAGATAATGGAGGATGTTTTGCTCCTAAAACAGGAGGAAAGAAGTGCACTCCCAAGGGTTTTATCTTTCTCCACCTGCAGTAGAAGCAGCCTAGACTGACACTAACATATCTGAAGTTTAGTGAGGAGTCCTACTACTGATGTCAAGTTCAGCCTCAGTGCAGGTCAGAGAGGAGTCTGATTTAGCTGTCCTAGCAAATAATTGCCTACTAAAATATACTAATAACTCCTAAATTATTTGCTGCTCTCCAGTGCTCAGGAATAGAAAATAAGGGTAAGTATTTATGATCAATTTCAGATTGATTTATTGACTATCCATCTGCTCATAAACACAGTGGGAAAAATATGTTATATGCTAACAATTACTGGGTTCCATCTAATCACACTTCAACAGCTGATCAAAAAGCAGTGCACAAAAAAAGAGAATCTATAAATGGGGGAACTAAAGCTCCAAGAGAGAAAGACAGGCCCAAGGCAACCCAGCAGACTGATGCCAGAGCTAAAAGTACTGCCCACACGTCTTGGCCTCAGCGTTTAAACACCCACCTGTCAGAAGCAGATATGCCACAGCAACCGTGTTGGATGAACAGGATGCCTCCAAAAAGCTGCAAGCGTGTGCATGCCTACATCTGCTGATATATATGCATACACACGTACATACAAACACCTATAGGTGTTATGTATGCAGTCAATAGATACATGAAGGCACTAAATAGATGGATATCAATTTTCCTTCAAGAAATGACAGCAATCTGGGGTGCTTATCCTGAGATTCATCAAAGGGGCCTGAGTTTCAGATTATGCTGATTACCCAGCCCAGGCGATGACTTCCAAAGGGTGTATCTGCAGGCAACAGTATCACAAGCAGGACAGTCTCACAGTTGGGCTCTTTGGAAAGCTCCAGGAAAATTCAAAGTGTATGTGCTGATTCTGGATAGTCTGAAAATAATTCTCAAGTCTGGGAAGTTGATTTACCACTATGATTTTCTTTCTTATGCCACTTCTAACAAAATAGATAAAACAACAAACCAGTCTATGATTCCGTGACAAGAGGTGAACCTCACCAACAAACATGGGAATATTGCTCAGTATCAGTAAAGTATATTGCTAGCCAGCCACCCAATTCACTGCAGGTAACTTGAGGAAAAGCAACAGCAAAACCAGGGGATTCTTGCTTTCATTCTGAAATGCAGCATTTAATATAATTTTCACATCTTAGTCGCATGAATAGGATGAGTTTTGTTCTTGAACACTTGGGGAGTGGTGGGCCCACCAAAGAGCACAAAGCCACTTCTGCAGTTTTTACATCATCTGTGGTGACTGCAAGGCAGCACCAGCAGAACAAAGGGTGGCAACAGAGAAGTCTTGTGAGGCAAGTCTTTTGCAGTGCTCTTGATGGTGCAAATGACTAAACAAAGACATAAAACAGACTGCAGGAGAAAGTAATTTCCTAATTGATCATCTGGTATGCCTGTTGCATAACAAGAGAAAGAAAACAGTCATGTTAAGATGGTAACAAACCTTGGTTTCAAGATTAGCCTTTGATCTGTATCCATAATGTGTGAGATTCCATAATTTTTCTAAGTGTGAGGCTAGTTTCATAATTACTGTGTAACAGGAAATAAATCAAACCAGGTAGCTATTCCAGGACATAGGAAAGCACAGACCTTGCTGTTTTACCACGGGGCATGCAGCTTCTATAATCAGTGCTATAGGGTAAACAGAACACTAATACAGGAGCCCTGAGATAAAGCCACATCTAGAATGAAAACATGCTTAAGAAATAACATAAGAATATATATACTTTCACCTTAAAGCATCTGACAAAGCACAGGCCACATCCTAAAGCCTTCAATTCATTCAGGCAATGCTCTGATTGCATACACTAACCTGCTTTCTATAAGCAAGGACTGGGTAGGACTGCACCCTACAAACAAAAAGATGCCTGCTAGAAAAAGCATCAAAATA
>JANHGN010018619.1:49803-60724 GCA_024605025.1 Megaceryle maxima | reverse complement strand
ATAAAAATAGAAAAAAAAGCATCGAAAGGGAAGAAATACATCCTTCCATGGGGGGGGGAAGCACATCTGTCATGAGACAAGGAGGGACCCTGGAAGAAGAAAAAAACATCCACACTGATAGGTTTGTAGACCAGCACTAGTTGTCTTCCTCCCCATCCATAAAGAGGCATAACAGGCTGCCAACTCTCTCTCTTTGCCTTATTCTGAGGATAGATTCACCAATACTGGTATTAGATCACAAATACACTTGCATGGAAGAGCCCAGGAACACATTCCACAAATATTTTATGAACAGTGTGTTTGCATGCAGCACATTGGGGCATCAGCATTTTTTAAAGTCTGGAAGAAAGATCAGTTTTGGAAAACATGATGTAACATGTCTACCTCCGGGAACAAACAGCTGCCTTGGATAAACTGAGAGTCTGATTTGTGTTCTGGGATTATGTGGGATTAGCCTCACTCACATGGGAGATCTCATGTTCCTAGGTGATACTTTGGTAGTCACTGTCTGATGCTAACTGCCCTAATTTAGTAAGGCTTTACAGTCCAAGCACTTACTGAGACAGATCTCATGTTAACAAATGTGGTAGTGTATGAGAAGATCTTCAAATTATGGGCAGATGACAGTGTTATGAATCTTCCACAGGTCCAGCTACCATTTTTGTGGCAGCTGGGCAATGGTCTTTTCTCATTTTCTTTTTTGATAGTAGACGGATCAGCAATTTACATTCAATTTCACACCAAACCCCCCAGAAAGCAACCCAAATCCCAATGCCTTTGCTTGTCCCTCTGCTGTGATGCTGAAGCAGCAGCACTGAGTAGGGTGTGTGCTTTCTGCAAGCTCAGTTCATTACAGCTGGGGACTGATGAGGAGATTCTGTTTGGACAGAAGTGGGAAAATTCAGCTAAGGAGATTGGTTTTGGGGACATACAGGGGCGGGGGGAAAGAACTCTGCCCTTTCTTTTATTTTTTAGGTAGTGAGAACCTCCCAGCTCTTACTGCAAACACACTAAGAGGAGATCCATCTTGCTTTGTGTATTTGCATGCAGAGTTTTGTTCCATGACCGGAGCTCTCAGGTAGCACAGTAATGCAAACAAACAAAACAAGAACTATAATAGCAATGGGCAGGACAGTCGATCCTGATAATACCCTGACAGGATTCATGGAAACTAGAAAGAACAGAACAAACACTGGCTTGGTTGGCATCTTACAGCTTGGATGAAATTACTGACAAGTTGATTCTTAAAGCCACTTTGTTGAATTCTGTATTTTAGTAAGTAAAAAATAAAAATATGGGGAAGGAGAAGAGCATTGCCTTCACGATGGGAAAAAAATATTTCTGTGCTTGTTTTGCAGTCTTTCAGAGGGACAATTAAGCAGGCACAAGAAACTGGCCACTAAAGAAATCCTCAATGCTAAAACTGTATTATCTATACTGATGAAAATGGCCTTTTAGTCCATGGTTTTATCCTGTCTACATTCAAGCTGTTAAGTGTGAGAAATCAATTTAATGAGTCTAATTTTCTTTCCTCTTCTTGGAAAAAAAAAAAAAAAAAAAGGCATTGTAAAATAATCACAAACACGCCTGAAAGTCACCACTGAAGCTGGAGGTAAGTCTGTTGCAACCAGTCCTTCCAGTGCCACAAGGCACTGACTGATCCTGTTGAAAGCATTGGGAAATAGAGTTCCTTAGGGCATCTAAAATTAAGGTGCAAGCACTGGAAGTTTAGCACCTAAATAACAAGGCACTTTCAGGGTTTTGTCCAAACCTGAACATTTGACTGCAGGTACATTTTTCTGATTCACTAGTGCTGAAACTGAGAAACATACAGTTGAGCAAATGATATAAGGGACTGAGCTCCACTCAGTCATCATATCTTTCCTTCCATTCTACATAGTACATGTGCTGCTCTTTCCCAGACGTGTTTAAAATCTGCTTGGGAGACTTCTAGAACCTCATAAAAATCTCAATATCAGGAATTTCTCCTGGGATTCCCTTATTAGGATTTATTTTAAAAAATGTATTTGATCCCATTATTTCCAGCTACAAGCAATTGCATCGCTCAAAATAACAACACTCCATTAACACTTGTATTTATTCTCTCCAGGTCATTATGAGAATGTCTGAAGAAAGCTAGACACAGTCTCCTCAGCCTCCTAAAACTTTGCTATTTTTCTGCAAATTCCCTCTCTGCTCAGCCTTCAACATCACTCACAGACGTGGCACCTGCTGCTGAGCGCAGAACCACAGGTGTGATTTTGCCAGGAGAACAGTAAGGTAATTACCATCTCTTTGCCCCACGATGCACCAATGCTATGCATCCAAAATTGCGCACACCTTTGCTCCAATAGCTTCCCTCTCCAACTCGGCGTATCCCAAATGTACGCCTCCCTAGACACTGCCACATCTGATGCCTTTCAGCCTTTTGTGCTTTCCCTCACTGAACATGTATCTTCTAAATTACCTTCCCCAGTTAATTGTCTCAACTTTTCAATTTACACTTCTCAGTATTTGGCAACAGTCCTACTTCCCTGCCAATCTTCCCTTCCCTCATTCATCCTACCTGTAAATTATTTCCTTGTTCTTCATAACCACCTCACTTTATTAATCTATTTTGTTTTCTATTACTGTACTCCTACTCCCTTCTCTAAAAGATTCCTCAGACTCAATATTTTTTTATATTGTACTTTGGTTTCTTGCAGACTTCACTGCACCCAGTATGGTTTCACCAATATACACCTTCATGCAGTGCCTTTGGAAACGATGCATTTTTTTCCTCTGCAGGTTTGTAATGAAGGGAGGAAGCAGAGACTCCTGTGCCACCACTATGAGATGGAGACCAAAGTGGATTCATGACCCTGCTGCCCTTTCCATGCTGGCACATTTGAACATTTTCTCCTGTTCCATCTCATGGACCTAACTTTTAAAGCTCCATTAAATTGCTTTGTGAAATTTAACATCTTTCTACTAGCACAATCTCTTTACCATCCACCTCTAAAATTAACTTTTAATGGTGAGTCTCTAGGGTCTTAATCAGCTTGCTAACACTGTCTGTGTCTAAATCTAAACCAGTCCAAAAGCATGTTATGATTATCCAGTATAGTCACAGTAGGTGCTTTTTCAAGAGTTATTTATTTCTGGGAATGAATTGACCAAAACTAGACCAGGACACAGCAAGTGTCAATTACTAAGGTATGCTGGCAGATACCTGAGGGCAAGGCTACAATTCTTCACAATCTTCCAATCTTGTTAAAAGCAACAGGTGAGCAAGGAATGGTAAGAGAGAAACACTAAGCTCCATCAAAAATTCTATAATCCTCTAACATGCATATAGCATGACAGTTTGATTTTGACAAAAATAAAAACAAAACAAAACCAACCAAACAAATAAAAAAACCCCAAACACAACATTAAAAAGGAAGAAAAAAATGAAAGGCACATTTCTTTTGGAGCTTGAGCTCTACCTCTCCTTACAGAGGGCTCTGATGGCTGAGAGCTATTTGCCCAGGAATGCACACACACTCAATTTGTGTTCATCTAAACCCTGCATAACTGTTGATCTGATCTAGGTAAATGCTGCCAGTTTTGCCTTTGCTGAAAGCAGAAATCTTGCAATCTCTGCAATATTCTAATCCTGCCCAGAAATTATACTTTTAAAGTAGACAAAGGTAATATAATATCCATACCTATTCACATCTCTGCCCTACACAGTGATTTCACTTATTTTGCTTCAAGAAACAGCAGGAATTGGATGGAAAATACAAAAGTAGGGCAATGTAAACAGCCCCAAGCCCATATTCCCTGTTTTTCTCTACTGAAATGCATGAAACAGCTTGATTCCTTAATGTGGTGCATCTTTCTCATTAATAAGAGATGAAAATGCATCTCTGCATTATTTAATGTACTCTACATATCAAATACCTTCCTGCATGTGCTTCAAAAGGCTCTTCTGCTCCTGCCCTGTCTGGAACAGCATTCGGGTAACTCAGTCAAAAAGCTCCTGACCAGCAGAGGAGGTGGTGCCATTGCAGCTTTATAGGATGTCTATATATATTCTTGTCTAACTCATCCTTAAACCCCTCCAGTGATGCCTGGGCACCCTTCTCCCCTCCTTACATATATATATAACCTTTTTTTTCCTAATTTTGCTTTTAAAATTTTGCTGACAGTTTTTTTTCTGTGTGGATGTGAAGAACATCTGAGCACTATCCTTGTCGAGCACTCCCTAATACCTGCCCTCTAAGTCATCACAGGAAAGTATAACATATTTTGTGCTTCTCCTGGTTTCTCTTCAGGGCTGTCATGCTCTCATCAGTGTCCAAAGAAGGACAACAAAGCCGGTGACAAGTCTAGAGAACAAGTGTTATAAAGAGGAGCTGAGGGAACTGAGGTTGTCTAGCCTGGAGAAAAAGAAGGCTGAGGGGAGACCTTATCACTCTCTACAACTACTTGAAAGGAGGTTGTAGTGAGGTGAAGGTTGGTCTCTTCTCTGAGGTAAGAACTGATAAGACAAGAGCCTGAAGTTGTGCCAGGGGGGTTTTTAGGTTGGATATTAGGAAAAATTCCTTCACTGAAAGGGTTGTCAAACCCTGGAACAGGCTGCCCAGGGAAGAAGTAGAAGCACCATGGCTGTAGGGATTTAAAAGACACGTAGATGCGGTGCTTAGCTGTGGATATGGCAGTGCTGAGTTAAAGGTTGTATTCAATAATTTTAAAGGTCTTTTCCAACCTAAATGATTCTGTGATTCTATGATAACATTTCTACTGATGTAACAAGGCGCAAGATGAAAATTAGGCCTTTCATCTTAAACTATCACACACACTCTGAAGTTCTGGCTTAGAAGGACACCTTTCATATCAGGAAATGTTCACCCTGAGGTCAACTATTTACACCTCACAGTGATTAGCCTTTTTCTGGGCCCACACAAGCCTTTTTGCTGCTTTCACAGATTAAAAAAAAAAAAAAACAAAACCTAAAACTGCTAACCATCCTTAAGATTGTATTTTGTGCCTTGAGAAAATCAAGACTGTGCCTTGCCACATTGCCAGGCAGCTGCTCACAAATCTTGCCATGTTGCAGAAGAGTGGCTGAGCTGGTCCTCTAACTGGCTGTCATAGCCTCTTTGGTGGGATGCTGCACACAGCCCTGCAGGAGCACAGCTGGACCTACAGCCTATTCATTCCCCAAAGTAAGACAAAGCATAGGTGCTTAGGAGAGCTTTGCTACCTGTGGAGTGGCACTGGTCTGGGTTCTCCTGGAGATCAGGACTTTTGCCATCTGTTTTCCTTTCACCAGACACTAATGTCTTTGATTTTTGCTACTTGTTTTGTTCCTTGTTAGAGATGGTTTTTTATTTCCTACCCTCTTGCAGAGATCTGTGCATTCATACAAATCATTATTTTTCTGTCTGTGGGTACAGAATTTAGCTTAGTTGCCTAAGTAAGATGTCCATCCTTGACTTAATCCCCTATACAAATCTTGTGAAAAGTACACAGTCTGCAGGATATACAGCCAAGATAACTTAAGTGTAGTAGCAAAAGTTATGCACTTTCAATCAAAATGAATGCAAATATCACAAAACACACAGAACTTCCCTATGCAAAGGCACACAGGTAATAAAGGTTTAGAGACAGAGTTAAGGTTAGTGGGGATAGACCCTCATATTTCCATCAGACACGCTAATAAATAACTTCAAATAATTTTACTTTACAATTATCTTACTGAATTCAGTTTGCAATTACTTTTAAAAACCACCTTTTAATTCCCCTCTTCTCTCTCAAGATATGACCAGTTATTTATAACCAAAGCTCTGTTTCGGTTAATTGTTCTGTCTAGAAATACTAATTAGAGATTAGCAATTTCCACCAACATCATTAACACAACAAATCATAAGGAAGAGCCTAGAAACATGTTTATTCTTCTTCAGAAGTAGATACAACTTTCAGAGCGACCTTCTAACACTGAGCTCATATTGACTCAGATATCCTTCATTCTCCTATATTATCATTTCTAAATCACAGAAATGACATCAAAGAAACCATAAGCATCTGACTTTTATCACCAAAATAAATTCTGATTTAATGTACTCTTTGCAATACTTGGGCACAACAGGATACATGATTAGAGCATAGTAGAGTTAACAGTATACCCATCGTGCCTTGTTAACTGAGGATGCATCATGTACTCCCACTTAAAATTTGAACTTTGTAGCTTTTATGGGTTTAATTTAGACCCTTGGGGCTACACAGGCATTGAAGACTGGACACATAACATCCATTATTGTTAAAAGTGGTTGCACACACAATCATTGATGTTTAACAGAGAATATCAGCTTTTTCTAATTTCATTTCTGATTTAGAAAAAAAAAAAACCATTGTTTCAGAAAAACCCCTACCTCACAGTTTAACTAAAAAGTCCTAAAAATGACAGATATTTGATTTTTGCTTTAATGGTATGAATTTGAAAGAAGCAGAGCTGTCTGACAGTGGTGAAAAAAAACATGCCTAAGCACATAGGAATTTGACTGAAACCAGTAGGGCTACTTATACTAACCAGGATAAGGATGTGTTCAAATGCTTTTCTGGACTAGGACTAGAACCTGGTATAATCAACCCCTAAAACCTAATTTTGAGTGCAGACATGCATACAGATTTTAGGTGGGTTTGGCAAGAGAGACTGTTATTAAGTTTGCTTGACAGATCCCTATTTTAAATGCAGATTTTACACATCAGATGCCTGCCTGAAGCCAAGTATTTCAGGGGAAAAATATCAGACAAAATAGATAATTTCTGAGAAAATACATAATTTGATCTGACATAACCTAATTTCTGAGTTTCTTAATTTGTAAATTTAAACTGTACCCCCTCATAGTTTTTAGCAGCCTCATGAGTAAAACACATAGGGAGATACCTTAGTCTCCTATTTGTGCTGTTGGCATATCATATGTGTGTTCATGCCATATGTTGAACGCATTCACTCTTTTAAAATGTAAATGTATTTGTAGTTATTAAATTAAATTCTAAGAGTAAAAAGACTTTTTAGATTTATATCTTAATTTGATCTCCAGAATTAAAAAAAAAAAAAATACATATTCACCATTCCTTGTTAAGAAAGAGCCCAAAGCACCTCCTTTGTATCACATTCATTCATTAAGCCTAAAAATGTCTGATGCAAATAATATAAACACCTATGAAATGTGTTTTTTAATTAACAGCCCATTTTGTGATCTGGCAAAAATAACCAGCTATCAGACTGTTAAATCCAACAATACTGAATTGGCACTTTGTCTGTGGCATGGATTTCACACTTATCTGCATGCTTAAGTGCTGTGCTGGACAGAAATGAAATGACAGTCAACCTTTTGAAACAAACCCAGAGGGGAGCTGGACGAATGCTTGGTCTATCAGGGGGTTTGCTCTAATAAGACGTTACACCCAAATAACGAAGAACTATCCCATTCGCATTTGACAGAAATAGACTGCAATTCTGTGGCAATTATTTAACAGCAGTCAATGTTCTGGTACCTTAAAAAAAACCCAACCCTGCATAATCTAGCAACTGAGAGCACAGTGGAGCCGTATACAGGTCAGCTTTACACAAGGGTCTGCCAAATTTGACTATTAATGAAAGAGCTCTTTTTTTGCTGCCAGATCTGCTCAAATTGGGTTTGTTACAGGCAGGGGTTGTTCCAATGAACTCAGGCAAACTTAAGGATGATGACTTGAAAGGCAGCGGGTGATTTTCTGGTCATGGCAAAGGTGCTTTTGACTCAGGTTGAAGGAGGAGCAGCCCCTCTGTCAATGCCACTGTCAGGCTCTGATGTCAACTGCACGCACGCGCTTAATACACAGGCAACCAACTGCGGTGGCAACAGTAAATGCTTCACCTTGCCATGCATGAGAAGGCGTATGGTAAGTGTGACATTGAGACCTCCTTCAGTCACTTTTGTGTCCTTCGTGTTCATCCTGGCCTTGTATCTTCAATACTTGAAAGCAGCTTCGTTTTTCTTTTTTTAATTTTTTTTTTATTCACTTAACCTACAAAGAGAGAGAGAAAAAGAGCACCATTGAGTGGCTGAAGCTACTCTGAACTGAGAATATCATGTTGTACAAACCAATTAACATTCCTCCCTTTGATTTTCTGGACTACAATTTAGTGTTGAAAAGGTTCCTTTGATTATTATCCATCCTCAACCAACTCTTTAGCCCTTCACCAATTACAACATAGACGGCCTTTTGAAACCTTAAAAATTCTCTTAACTTCCTGCATTTTGAAGCTGAAAGTACAGAGCACAGCTGAGTGAAATACAACATTTTCTGCCAAACAGCACTTTCTCTCTGTTAACATTTGCAGTGTGTCCATGCAAATGTACACACAATATGCACTTTCACAAACGCCTGGTGTGGTTTTCATTTCTCCGTTACTACTTTCTTCTCTTTTTGCTCTTGCAGAAGAGATATTTTTATTTTCTCTCCAGCTAGAAAGAAATTAATTCTGAGCCTAAACAATGAACCCTGCCAGCAACAGTGGATGACACATTATCAAAGACATCTGAGTAACTAAGAGCCACTTGCTGCTGTAAATCTGGGCACTGTCTGACTTTGTTTTTGTCTACCAGGCCCAGAGGTGGCTCTGTCCCTCAAAGGCCAAAGCTGATGTTCAGCCCCAAGTAGGAGATTTCTCTTAATTCCTAATGACAAATTGCAGATTTTCAGTCATTTACAAAGCCATAGATATCCTAAAATGCTAATGAAAGCTGTAAGGGTTGGCTTGAAGGGATAAACAAGATGCATTGTGGGTTTATTAATACAAGGGCATTTATCAGTACAAATAAAAAGAGGGGCAGGACAGAATACTACCAAGGGTGGGAAAATCCCCCAGTAGAAAAGGCTTAGAAAGTCCTTATTTGGTTTTGTCATTTTCAGGCCTGTCTTGTAGAGCATATACCCCTTAAACAGACATCATGCCTCTCAGTAACCAACCCATATTAATAACAACTCTATTAGTTTTGCATTTTGGTGCTTCCCAAAAATTTGTCTAGCTTAGGCACTGTCTGAAGAGCACCCCTAGAGACAAGGAGTTGTGCTCACTGCGGCTCAGTGCTGAGTACAACAGTGTCTCAGTGGGGTGGCAGGCTATCGTCCCCTTGTGAAGACTGCTCAGGCATGGGACCAAGCTACCAGGGGGATCTACAAGATCATTCCCCTAACATCAGTAGAGATAGTATCATACAAACTGTTGCATCAACTGATTTAAGATCCATCTTGAGCCACTAAGCACTGACATGCTAGACAAAAGTAAAGCCTGTCTTAGTTGCACATTACATGTGAGAAAAGTCAATAGCAATGCTTAAAGAGTACAAGAAACATGTATGGAGCCATCCCTTATAGACCTGCTGAGCTGTCACCAATCAGTGGTTCAGGGTCTTCCAGGAGACTGCATCCACACCAGCATTTTCAGTAGCTACTGGTGGACCACTCCATGAATTTTTCTACTCCCTTCTTGAATCCATGCATCTGATGTCCCAAAGTTCTGCTCTCCAATCAATTATTAGTGTGAGAAAAAGTGTTCCGCTTTATCTGGCTTAAATCTGCTGACTGTCATTTCCCCTTGTTACACATTTTGCCCTCTGTGTATTCTCTGAAGACCATCCCAGGAAGTCACTTCTCTGATGGCTGATGCTTCTCGCTTCAGCCTTGCTGGCAACCAAGCCACTCCTGATGTTTTTGCCACTGGGAAGATGCAGAGTTTTCCCTTAAATCTCTGCAGGAACACTCAGGACCACAGAGAGCTTCTGTGCCTTCAGTGACTGCAAGTGTAAGAGGCAGACATACTTGAGGAGATATGAAAAGAAAGAAGAACAACAACTTAAACTCCTTTCCATTAGTCACTACCACAGAGCGGCTCCAGTCTACCCGCTCCATTGCCAGGGCTGATTTTCCCCAACACAGTGTATTTCATAACATATGCTCTACCAACCAGACCTCAGCCACTGAAATAAATCCCATTTCTGGGCTTCTCAGTTACATAACATGTCACCTATCCAGATGGAGGAAAGCAGAAGAGAAGAAAGGTGCCTGGGAGAGGGCAGAAAACAGAGTCAGCCTGGCCATGCCTCCAAGCCACCATGCGTGCTAGAGGGTGAGAGGAAAATGTGCCAGGGCAACCAGTGGGAAATGACAGAGAAAGGTGTTCTGCTTCTTTAAGGTTAGACCAGGACTCACATTAAAATTGGCAAGCAGGTGATCATGGCAGTCCCTTCTGACAAGCACAGAGGGAGGAGCAGAGGAGGAGCCTGTGGTTGATCCCAGACTAAGGAAAGGAATGGTGCCATGGTGCTCACCTGCTCCTTATTGCTGAGGGAAATGCTCTCACTCTGGCAGCCCAAGCATTTTCTGCTTAGCTCTGTCAAAAAAAAACCCCAAACTAAAATGCCAAGTAGAATAATTTTGGTACATAAACAGTAGAATACATCTCAGCATTCCAGACTTTATGGGAACAAAACTGGTCAGCTAAGATTTCTTGAAACCACAGTAGCTTAAGTCATGCTTGGAAGATTTCACATAATGGATGTGTTTAAAGTAGAAGCAAGGACCAAAATTTAATGGTGAAGATAAAGCTATGTTTCTAATGGAATTTATTGACACATGGGAAAAGTAATCCCAGACTAGATACAGGTTTATAGTTGCCGTGGCCTTTTACTGCTGTGATGTGACCAGAGTATGCTCACTTTGGGAAAAAGTTTGGAGGAAAGCCTTTTCCCAGACAACAAACCAATCCCCACCCAAGCCTGACCTTTTCCAGCTAAAACCTAGGGGCGGCGGGGGGGGAGAATTAAAAAAGTATTTTTAGCTAATGTCTTTTGGGTTCTTTAAAATAAAGAAGTTAAAAGTTAAATTCCACCAAAAATATTTGAAA
>JANHGN010018619.1:22621-45879 GCA_024605025.1 Megaceryle maxima | reverse complement strand
ACTGTGCATGTTTTCTCTTTTTAGAAACACCTTCTTCTAAAAAAAAAAAAAAAAAAAAAAAAAAAAATTTAATAAAAAAAAAGATATTAAGAGTGAACAAAAAAGAATAGAGAACATTGGAACCTGGGAAGTCATGAAAAGGCTGTAGTTAAGTCCTCTTGACAAGAAGCCTCTAGGTGGAGAGAGACCTGGGAATTGGAAGAAGGACACTGCCAGGGATCAGGACGAGAACAAAGGACCTTTGCTTTCAGCAGAGCAGGGTTCTTCAGGGACACATTTATTCTACTTTCATGATTTTATTCTTTCACTTAAACTGAAGGGAAAGGAGAATGAGACTGAAAGGAGCATAAGAAAATTACTACAGGACAAGAATCCATGACATTAGTAATAGAAATTGACACATTCAGTCATATATATAAGGTTCAAAATTAAAAATAAGCTGTCTGGCACAGAAAGCTTCATGCTATCAAATGAAGAAACAGTGACTTTGCTTTCAAGTTCTTTGAAAAGCTAAGTAGTTACTACCTATTGTGTTTCACTGGAAAGTAATGTCCTGGATGTCAAAGGATGAAAGAGTGTAATTACAGAGTGAAACACTGTCAGCAGTTAAAAATCCAAACTACAACCCAAAGTGAAACCAAAAGCAAAATCAGCTCCAGTCCTATTTTGTTTCAAGGAACTGCTTTTCAGAAGTGAAAAGTGATGGTGATCAGCAGCTACTTAGTCTCAGCTGAAGCAAAAGACGACGACTGGGCAGTTGCTAAACATACACTTCTTCAGTTTATGTGTCAGTTGAAGGATGGAGACATCTACTGTTACTAAACCATATCATTGTGAGGTTACCAAGAACAGTAAGATCACAGGGAGCCCACAAGAATATAACAGTAATAATGACAACTCTTCAAAGGATTTCTCTTCCAATAATAACTATTTGGTAAAGGAGAAATCATGCTTTGAAGCACTCCAGTTTTATGCAGAAGCCTCACCAGGAGAATCTGATTAGTGAACAATAGCTAAGGAAGCCAGTGCAGTATTAACCTTTCTACTTTACCAGTTCCATCTCCCAAATTACTAGAGAGGACTGTACACAATGGAATGAGATTATACATTTTATTCACATCCTTATCATTTATACCCCAAAATAGATTTAAAGTTAATCTCTAACTCTTTAATAAAGTGAATAAGATCTGCAGAACCTGTCATCATATCATGGCCCATTTTAACTGTGCTGATAGTTGGGATGGATCCAAAAATCCAGAAATGAGAAAATTAATTCTTTGTGTTAGCAGAACAAAGCGAGTGTGTGTCTGTGTCAGTTGGTAAAATGCATTTTCACTACAAGGATAAAATAAGATAAAGGAATAACTCAAGAATAAAATTTAAACAAACATTAGAGAGAACAAGGCTTCAGAAATTCATAAATCATATTCTCAAAGAGATCTAAATAGCCATTAACTAATAGGAAAGTAAACTGAATATGGGCCACTGATAGAGCAGCATGTGAGTATACAGATATACAAAATAGCTGTTTTATAAAAAAAAAAGTAGCAAAATATTAGCTCCAAAGTCAAAGAGGATTAAAAGCAGCACATTATTCCATCAATTTGCAGCTACCAACAATAAGCAGTTACACACCTTAGCAAGTCATATGCTCCTTTTACTAATTATTGTAAAAATCTCTATCTCTGACACACAAAGCTCTGCAGTTACTACAGATAGTTGGAAGTAGTAGGTTTGCTGAAGATGTGAAACTGATAAGGAAATAACAGATTGAAAAAATAGCAGAACAACTTTTAAAGGCAACAGAAAGTATAAAAACTGGCAAGACTCCAGAAATGCTGCCTTTCAGATGTAATCTTCTGAAGTATGTAAAGCTGAACTAGTTTTCCCCTGAGGGATATATTTAATGCTATTTTGTCAGAAGAACCACCTATCCTATCTATAGGAGAGGCTGCCTTTGCGTTCTCCCTAAAACAAGACATGCCCTTACCCTACACAACTAACGTCTCATTTGCTGAAGATCACTTGATGTCAAATAATCTTTGAAGAGAACAGCCAAAGATTAGAGACTTATTTTTTTCCCCTCTTCTCTCAACTGATGAAGTTTTAGCTGCTGAACTTGACATAAATGAGACCCATTTTTTTAATGGGCTACTCTTCCTCATGCTGGTCAAAATGCCTGTGCTTCAGCCAATGGCACTGATTGTTCCCTTTTTGATTTATTAAAGGAAATGAACAGCACAATATTTATTGACTCTTCTACTTATTTTCTCTGAAGCCTTTTGAGTAAACAAGATGGCATTGTGAATGTGCTACAGGAAGAAAACTCACAGAAGCGCAATAAAGAGGATTGTCCTATAGTTCACAAAACTATTCCCCAATATCAATGATTAATGATTAATTACTCACCTAATACAAATTAATATTAATGATGCTCTGTGTGAATAGACAGCCACACACTTTGCCATAATATAGAAAGTTACCCCTTCAGAAAACGTCGCATGTCAAACAGGTTGTAAATGGTATCAAATGCCTGGAAATCAAAACTCAGGAAATCTAGAAAAGCTGTTAAAATGGTCTTCAGCAAATGTCAAACACATCCGGGTTCCTAAAAGAAGTAACTTCCAGGCTATGGAAAACACAGTGAATTTTTTGCCAGTGATCTCTGTCTTTTTGGTTTGGTTTTTTTTTGCTTCTTTATTCCAGAAAGAATTACCGCAGCAGGAATGCACAGAGCATCTTTACAGTTTGCCATGAACTAAAAAAAATGTCAATACTTTGTACAGATACACTAGTCAACTAGCTCTTCTGCATATGTGAAAGAGCCAGGCAGCTAAAAACTCTTGTAGATGGAAGCTACCACGCTAGGCCAATGAGATGTAAACCCCTTCACAAATAAGAAAGTTGTGGCAGCCCACAGTAAATTATTCTGTACAGATATTCTCTAGGAGGATTCAACAGTGAGTTCAGGATGGAGCAGAAGGTGCTTTCTTTCGTTTTCAGATGGCATGCAATGCAATTAACTGTAAGCTTTATGATGGATGTTTGCAAGATCAGGGAAGCCAATATATGCATATGATAGACCAGCTTTTACTAAAGAATAATTTCTAATCATAGCTGTGACCACAAAATCAGCTTTACCTCCCGCTTTATCCTGGGGCTCCAAACCCCTCAAGTTAAGCATTGTATTTCTCAAATATTTGGTTTTATGGTGCTCAAGTTTTAAATAAATATTTAGCTTTCTTGCTTATATTCAGCTAAGAAAAAGACACCCCAACTAACTTGCATAATCATCCAGAAGGTCTGAGATAATAGATCTAATAAAGAATTGTACATCCTGTAAAGGATGTACAATTGTAAAGTTCCTGTAAAGGTTTTCTCCTTTATTGGAACATACCACCAACAGTATCAGAGTGGTCTCTCCAGCACAAAGATGCTTAAAAGAATGGTCTACCATATGAGAACAGGTTTTCAGTCCACATCTCCTCCTGGAAAAATCCTAGATTCTGATGACCTAAACATTATGAATGTGTGTTATATTTTTTAAATTGTCTCTGGCCCCTAGTAAAATGTATGACTTTGACATTTCAGCAATTAAATATTTGCATTTTGAAATACTGTTTCAATTGTAAATTTACTTTAATTCAAAACAAAACAAAAATATTCAAGGGCATACAAACTTTTCTTGTTCATTTAAAAATAAATGCACTCACACCAAATGAGAGTCAAGCCTAGGCAGATGTTCTTTTTTTTCCATTTTTTAATGTCTCTGAGAGAAAAGAGAAATAATTCATATGGTCTATTTCCAAGATATCTTAAGTGATCAAGATTTACATACATATAAAGAAGGATCTATTTTAATATAGAATGCATATATGCATTTAATATGGTTAAATGCTGGGAAGTAAGCAAGGTACATTTTTTACATGATAGATGTAGGCAAAAGAAAAGATTGCTGGGTCATAATCTAATAAGCAAATATTAAGAATAGCATGATATTTTTTAATGACATTTCTGTCTTTAGTAAAAACAGCCTCACAGACAAAAAGATGAAATATAATTTTCTTTGCCAGTACATGCAAGTATTGATCAAAGGAAAAAATTGCCCCAAATCAGTAGAATACTCTAAGAAATATGGGGGTTTCTTGAATGGGAAACATTAACCCATTGAATATATTCTCACTGGGCACAGAATAAACAGATATTTAAATATAGTTGTATTTATATAATTCCATCAATGTTGAAATGACATCTGCCTTAGAATATGTATTTGTCCAACCTATTTGTCAATTAAATTTTTTGTAGGTGTATATGTAGTTCAGTAAACGTGAGTCTGAATTATTTCACTCAGTCCAGTATAAAACATGGTTGTTGGTTAAGGAAAAGAGGCTAATGATAATAACACGTTTCACCTTATTAAACAAAAATATTATATATTGATATAATTGAATCTCTGACACAAACAAGCAAAAATATCATTTTTGTAATCACTTTAGTTATGTTATTTACAGGGCTGTGATTTGAAAATCCATTCAAACTCCCTAGATAAATAAAATAAATACTCATAAAAACAAAAACCAACCAACCAAACAAACACAAAAAAACCCCACCAAAAACAAAAACAAACAAACAAACAAAAACAAAACAAAAAAAAAAAAAAAGAAAAAAGAAAAGGAAAAAAGGAAAAAAGGAGAAGGCTCATACAGCATCTAAAGGAGGAAAGTGGATGATCTCCCACTCTCCCACCCTTCTGCTGCAAGGGGATTGGTACCAGCCTCTGGAATGTGAGTTACAGGCTCCCTTCTGGGACACCACACTCGTTGAGGCAAGGATGGATTGAGAATTGTTTGAGAAACTGGTCCAACAGGAGCACAGCTGCAACAGCTGCAAATACAGCTGAGCTCTGCAAAGACTACCATCATTCACAGGGATAAAAAAGGAAAACAAAAAGCAGCATTGCACTGTCCTGTCAGGTCACTGGAACTGTTGCCTTCAAAAGTCATGGTCATTTGATGAGTATTTAAGTCCTCAATCACTGGTCATTAGTCAAAACATTGAGCATTATAAGAATGTCACTATGAAACTCAGGGCTATGCAGTGAATAAATAAACCCCAGTAAGTTCCCAGAGATTCATTTGAAACTCGATTAAAAAAAAAAAAACAAACAAAAAAACCCCAAACACCAACCAACTAAGCCAACAACCAGCCCACAATAAATGACTCTTTTATGGACAGTCAATCCTCAAAGGGTAAAGTGCCAAGCACATGCCAGGATTTAAGCCACTTAAATCAATATTTTAGTCACTGATTTAAACCCAGAGAATCTTTAAAACTCAAATGAGAGTCTAATTGATGAAGTATTCAAAAGTGAAGAAAAATCAAATAGTTTATTAATGACTACAAAGTGCCAGCTGTAAAGTGAACCACTATATCTTGCTCTAGCACTGTGTAAACCAGCACTCAGGATATATCCATTTGCTACTTCTGTGCAGCCTTTTCAAAGAAAAAGCCTATTTTTGCATAAACAACTCATTTGGTTCATAGAGTTAGCTGAAACAGCACTTCATGAAGTATCTGTCCTTTTGTTTATCCTTCAGTCCCTTTCCTTACAACTGCAGGTATACATACCTGCATATATACATATATATTTATATATCTGCTCCCCAACCAATTTCAGCATTTTTAAGAGATACGATGATGTCTGGTGTTTCAAAGTCACACAAGTTTCATGGAGCCACAGCCTAACTGGAGGTGCAAGGGCATGATTCCACCACAGGAAGAGCTTTGGTCGGAACCCAGTGGTGAGTGACTGAACAACTCCTGGTTGGGCTGGTCCACAGAAGGACTCTGGACTCTCAGCAGCTCAGATCCAGCCATGCCATGTGCTCAGCTCCTCTCACAGTGAGCATCAAAAGAGAGCAAAGTGAGAGGAGGGGGCTCTGGAAATGAACTAATACAACTGCTAAAAAAGCCTCTGTGTTTGGAGGAATTCCCTAGAAAAGGTGCTTCAAGCAGACATAGGATACACGTTTGATTTTTTTTCCAGCTGCTCCAGTAGCTTTGTTGCTCATGCACAACCCCACTGCCTTTAACAGAGTTTCAAGGCCATAAATGGATGGGGAATTTGGTCCTATGTTTTTTATGAAAACAAGACAGGACCTGTGCTAAGGATTTGATATTGCCCTTATCCTCCCACCTTTGGCTTGGGACCACAAAGTGGTCCATTGGCTTATCTGAAAGAAAAAAAAAAAGGTCAAGAGAAGGTAATTGCAGAGAACCCAGAGATGTATTGAGGAATAGGTTACTATTTAAGAATAAAAATAGCATTACTGAAGTTTCTGTAATATCTACTTCAATAGCTAGAAGAGAGCATTAGCAACACATTAATATCAGTCAATTGGAAGGACTGTGGACATTATAAAGGAGAAGAGCTCAAATATCAGCAGGAAGACAATAACCCCCAAAAAACCCACAGTGGTAAAAAATGTATGGCAATACATTTACAATACAAGCAATAAATTTACATTACAATATGTTTACAATACAAATATGACAAGTAGGGTAACCATTTAATAGTAATGAGTCAAATCTTGAAGGTACTAATGATAAAAAAGACCTGGGGATGATATAAGGCTGCAAAACAGAGGTTGAAAACTTAGATTTTGGAGCAGGAGAAAAGGAAGCAACCATGCTCACCAAAACCATATTCTGTTTCATATTTGGATCTCGACACTCCATAACCACATTAAAAAAAAATAAAAAAGTGAGAGTTCATTGAAAGGATAATGGAAAAAAAAACTACCAACAGAATATTACACAAAGATGGAAGTGATCTTAGCCAGCAACAAATGAGGAAGTATTTGAAAAACGCTGCTTATACTGGAGGGAAACAAAGAAAAGCAGAGAAACTGTGATGCTGCAAGTGGGGCTGGCTGATGCAAGAATGACTGTACTACCTGAAAAGGAAGAAATTAAAGCTAAATTTCTGTCCCCAGAAACTGTCTGGGGCTCTCTCAGACTGAATGACAGTCTCTAGAAGCAGCAGTGCCTCTGGCTTTCCCACCTAGAAAGGTGAATAAAGCTTTGGGAAGCCTTCTCACAAATGCACTGCAGTCAGCTGAGGACCTCCGCAGTAGTAATGCTGGATCAGGTCTTAAACAGAATTTAGACAGAGTGACTATTTTATGGGAGATTCCACCTTGAAAAGTTCGCTTTCACTCCCCATGGAACCAAAACATCAAATTTTGAAACAATTTAGTGCATATGTGTGTTAGTGTATGACTTAATAGTTTTTGTCGCTCCAAAGAAGTTATTTTTCTGCAACTAAATTTTTGTACAGACTTCAACTTTATGGTTTTCTATTATGTATAATATATCTCAAAGTAAAAATATATCTTTGCATTGGAAAACCAAAATGGCACAATTTTACAATTTTGCAAAGGAAGTATGGACAGTCATTACCAAAGTCTTTCATTTGTTTTTTTAATGAGAAAGAAATCAACACATTCCCACAGAGCACTTAGATATTAACAATTAGAGAAACAAACAAACAAAAAAATAAAGAAAAATTTCTATCTGCTTTTCTGTAGATTCATTTTGTAATAGAAACAAAGGAGTCAAATGAACTAATAAGGTCTTTAATCTCCAGTTTCCAGGACTTGGTATATTTTTTTGTCTCTTTTCCATTTTTACAAGAGCCCTGGCATTATCTTTATTGACGTTAAGGAGAGGAAGGATATTTCTGAGATGATTTTTTACTATTATTTAGTCAATAAGTAAGTTGGTAAGAGAAAAAGGAGGTCATATAGTATTCAGAAAGATACAGTACTTGTTTTCTTTTTTTCCCCTCCAGTGCTCTGTACCAAAATCTGAAAAGCCCTGTTTCAGATTCTGCACTTTGCTATTGCACACGTAATAATAGGACACACTGGCCTTTGATACAATTCTCTTCAAGGAACAAAAGCCTCCTTTGGCACAAGTACAGCCACTGCTTGTTGTAGGTTACACATGTCTTTCCAGTCAAGCATGATTAATAACCGTTAAAAAAAAAAATGCTTGTGACCCATGGCAAGTATTCTTTCAACTATAATACCAGCATTATGGGCTCTGAATTTCAGTAATTTTAAAATGTGCTTCTACAATGGAACTATAATTTAATTACTTTTTCTGCAGCCTGTTCCATTTTGTTTCATCACTTTGATTGCACCATGCGCTTGGCAGTTTATGGAAGACTGCATCTGCCTCCAGGATTATTTCACTGGGCTCTTTCGACATCTGTTTCTGAAATGACTTTATTTGCAGTGGCGTAAAGAATAATCACAGACTTGTTTAATCCAGATAAATTGGAAAAGAGAGAGACACAGAGACAGAGTTGGAGGGAGGGAAGAGACGGGGAAAAAGAGAAAGCAAATCTATGCTGCAGGCTGTAGAAGACATCAAAATAATCTGACCTGTTCCTGTGCTTCTGAAAATACTGTTATCTGATGGATGATACGATACATGAAAAGATGAGTCACTGAGTCAGTTCCTTTTAATGTCTGGGTGGAGTTCATAGATGCAATACATAAGGCATTCCAGCTAAAGCTTCATGTTGTGCTTGATCAGTTTAATATAATTTTCATGAACTACATTTGCAACTTTATCCCTTGAGAATCACAAAGCAGTCTGAAATGATCTGTAGCAGTTGACAAAAGTCCTATAATAAACGAGCTAAACCCAGGCTCCAGCATGACCTGACATCCTTCTAAATGTGGCTACAACTAACACCTGTTGCAGAATACCATAGTACAGACCGCGGAGCACACACAAGTTCAGCAGTCACCCTGATGGACAGCTTCCCTCATATTAGCAGACATGAACTGGGCCACCAGTGTGTCAGATGAGCAAGCGCAAGGCATCTATAACATGCCTGTGTCTCTATCAGCTTGGATTCAACACAATGGAAATCACCATTGGTAACTGCTGCTTATTTCTGTGTTACGGGAGGGTTTGTTAACCCACAAACCTGCAAACCATCGTAAGCATTTAAAGGAGCACTCTCTACCAGATCCCAGGCATTGGTCAGGTTTTGTTTTGCTACTCTTTTTTTTTTTTTTGTGGAGTTTTTGCAGGGGTGACCAGACATTTGTCAGGAAGCACCTCAATAAAGAACTGCTGTAGGAAGGCACCTCCAGTAACAGAAGAAGAGTAACAACTGAAAAAGCTTAACAAGAACATTGTGGCTTTAGGGACCACAACCACTAAAATTCAAAGCACCAGAGTGGGCAAACGATACCAAGGAAAACAATACCCAACATGCTCACACTTTTGAGAATTTAAAATCTTTCCTGTGTTGTTGCTCTTTTCCTTTGAGTTTTTTTTTTCTGTGTTATTTACTGTTCTTCTGGGCTCTATTGCTGTAGCACATCAGGAACAGTCACACTGAACAGACTATCCAGCTGGTTTGGACACATGTATTTTGCTAGAAATTACTTAAAAACAATACAAAAGGAGACTGCACAGTTCTCAGAATAATAATGAAGAAAAAAGATTGTCCCTGAAAGTAATCGGCATCACACAAACACACAGTAGCTGGACATAAACAACTTGGTAATAGCCTGATGTCCATAATCGTGCGGCCTTAATTAACTGTCACAAGCATTTGGGCTTTCCTTTCCCATATAACCAGATTGACTTTTGCCCCAGTGACATGCAGTCCCAGCTTCATTCTGGGATTTTATTCTTTAGGGTATGTAACTCCCTGAACCTCCAAAGATGCGCTCTTAAGAGGTGCTCAAGCACTATGCTGCTGTCCCTGTGGGATGGTCACAAAACGGAAGGACAAAAAATTCCTCTTTTCTGTATTTCACTTCTTCACCTTTCCTCAGCAAAATACAGCAGGTGAGTTGAGGACTTTGAGAAGCTCAAAGCTTCCACACTGCTGATCTACTTACAGGCAATACGAGAAGCAAATCTCCTCTGGCAACCTGCATGTCTAGTAACTTGGCAAGCTTGGCAGATTGCATTTGGTAACCTGGTTATTTTCATACAAGACATAATCCCAAAAGCAAACATCTCAAACTTTTGGAAGGAAACACAGAGCAAAACAAAAAATACACAGCTAACAAAAGAGTAATCATAGTTCTCCATCAGAATACAATCTAAAACCCAGGAGAAAAAGCTTCTCTCCCCTTCTTCCGAACCAACCCACCAATATCTCTGTTAAGTCTGAAGAAGACATGAATATTCGGTAGAAGATATCACCCACAGTGATATCTTGCTTGCTTTTCTTTCATTTCTTTCTTTCTTTTTGAAAAATTCACTTCCTCCCCTCATTGTACACCTCACAAGTGTGGGCTGTTAACAAAGCAGTTGTGCAGGGCCAATGGCCATGCAAAGAAACTACTCACTGCTTTTCTAGAGCTTCAAAGTAACCTGTACACAGCATAAGACATACAGAGGTTTATTACAACTCAACGAGGCTTTGTCATCTTGTCAGTATTACCAAAGAGCAAAAGCCATCATGCTTAATTAGAAATTCTCCCTGAAGAATTTATTGCTTAACAATCAATGCGAAAATAGGTTTGCCTCTCAAGTACCAGCTAGTGACCACAGCTGGACAATGTGTAGATGTCTGTGCTCTACCGATGGTTAGATGTGGCTCAGTAGCACCTCTGTCTCCAGGATGCTTTATAAAAAGTGTCCTTAAAGACAGGATAAGTGTTTGAACATACAGATGTTTACTTTAGCTTAGTCACATGAACTTGGGATGAAGATTTCAGACTGTTGGTAGAAAACGAAGAGACAGAAGACAACAACATAACACCTTAAGCACTGATAATAAAAGCAGTTTGTAAGGTCAGGGTCAAGTCAGGACAGGGCAGTACAGAGCAAATGCCTCTTCACTTAGTTTGTAAGCTTGTTGCCTGTGCTGATGCCAGTTTGGATGCTGGTGCTAGCACTTGCTGAGATGTTCAGCAGTTGGGTATATGCTTCAGTAAGCAACTGAGACAATGCAGGCTGGAGTCTCCTGCCTGCAAGACACAAAGAGGGAAGTTTGAATGAAGAGTGGGAGCTGCACCTTGGCACCAAGGGAGCAGAGAGTAATGTGGAGCTGACTGGTTTTCCTACTGGAGATGACTGGATAAGCCAAAAAAGAAAGGGTGAAAAGATGGCACTGAGTCAGAGAAGGGTACTTCTGTCATCACTTGAGAAGGAACAGAAGGTTCCCGATAATGCAAAAAGCAGAGGAGACAGCAGCCAGATAACTTGGCTGTACTTTTTTTTTCTTTGAGGTGGTGATGAAGTTAGCACTGAGACAGGGAAAGAGTGAACAATTGACAAGAGAGAAGTGACAAACTGGTCTGGGATTGCATCAGTCATGATGAATATTAACAATTAAGTAAGACATAAAAACTGAGGAATCATTAGGGTAGGTGCTCCTGGCACAGCATCCAGAGCCCTGGAGACAGTGTATAGGTATGGTCATGTTTGATTCATACACACTTGAGACAGTCAGTGTGAGAACAATACCTCTGTCCTCTTAAAAACAAATTTTTAAGAGATAAAACCCATTCTTTGAGTAAATTTAAATAACCACCTTGGAATCTAGCTATTTAAGGTTCAGATGAATTTCAGCATTCATTCACGATAGCAGTACAGGTCTCCTGCCACCATCAGCCCACTGTTTTGCACAGGACTGCATTTAAAACAGATGGTCCCCATGAGTGGTAACAGAGCCAACCCATGTCTGTTTATTTTCAACTGTCTGTAAGAGATGAATTCACTGTTATGGCTTCAGTTGTATGAAAATGGTTTTACCTGTTTTGATGCACAACTTGTGGGTGAGACTGGGCCACAGAGAATCTGTTTCAGCAGAACTGCTGGACTGTGCTTATCAAAGTGTTAATGTGAAGCATTTGCATCTCTGTTTATTTGTCTCCATTTAATAAAAGACAAGAATGAAAACTAGGAGAAGGTGACCACTCTACTGCAGTATTTCAGGTTTCGATCTTCCTCCAAAAAAGGTTAACAATTAATTCCCTTCCCCAGTGAAGACTGCTGACCATGTGACAAGACCCAAACCAAAGCTCTCCTCCTGTCACCACAGGCTCACCCACAAGCATATGAGACTCATCTCAGGAAGTGGCAGGAAGAATAGTTCATGCTTCATCCAAGACATTTCCACTGAAATCCATCAGTAAGACAAAATCAGTTTATGCAAAAGCACAACCTGTCTTTTACCCACCATCCAGTCTTAGGCAGGGCACAGAAACATTCTTTTGAAGACACTTTAAAGGCTACACTGGTAACAGGGAATATCTCCTCCAAAAGTGAAATCAATGTATCACAGAATCATAGAATCATTAAGGTTGGAAACTATTTTCAAGTCCAACTGTCTACAAAACATTATCATGACCACTAAACCACGTCCTGCAGTGCCACATCTACGCATTTTTTTCTAATACTTCCAGGGATGGTGATTCCACCACGTCCCTGGGTAGCCTCTTCCAATGCCTCGCCACTCTCTCAGTAACAAATCTTTTCCTAATATGCAACCTAAACCTCCTGTGGTGCATCTTAAGCCCATTTCCTCTCATCCTATCACTAGTGACCTGGGAGAAGAGACCAACACCCACCTCACTACAACCTCCCTTCATGTAGTTGTAGAGAGCAAGCGATAAGGTCTCCTCTCAGCCTCCTCTTCTCTAGACTAAACAACCCCAGGTCCTTCAGGAACAGCTCATAAGACATTTTCTCCAGAGCCTTTACCACCTCCACTGCCCTTCTCTGAACATGTCAGTATGTCAGCAGAAACTGCAGACATGCCTCCTAAGTTACTTAGGTGCAGCTGACTATATAACTGTATGATTTAGGTTCCTTAATCCAAGGCCATGTAGGATCTCAGAAACTGCCCAGTGTGGGCACAGCTGCAGCCAAACCATCATGCCATCAAATCTTGCTACCATGAAAAAAACAATGTCTGCAGTCATTCTATCTTAAAAAAAGATCATAAATATAGGACAGTTATCCCCCAACAGCTACAGACAGAGGCTGTCCAAATTTGCCTGGAGTCAACTAGCTACACCCAATGATATATCTGAAGAGTTAACCTGCTCAACAGTTGCTCTTAGGTCAGCACAGAAGGAGGACCACACTATAGTGCATTAACTGTTCCTCCTCCCTTTCCCCTTGACATGCTCCATACAAATTAACCTTTTTTTCTTGTAGCATTTAAGGAACTCTACTTATAAATTGCTTTCTGATGCTCCATTTCTCAACTATGTAATTGATTTTCATCTACAACTTGTATATACACCCTAGAAGTGAAATAAATTAAGAGCAGCTGAAATTAAAAGGGACTCTGTTTGCAATGGGCAGATCTAGTTCCTATCTGTAGCTGTTCTCCACCATAATAGGGGAAGGGATGAACTACAGAAGGAAAATAATCTGTATGGGAGGCTTCACTGTGCCTTGCTTAATTAACTGCTGTTTGATATGTGGAACACCCAGCAGTGCACACCTTCACATCCATACACATACTTGCATATAAAACCAATGTGCACTGGTAACAGGGTTGATATATTTTCTATAAACTGGGATATGACAACAAAACATTGCCATAAGGAACTACTCCAGATTTTCCCAGACTGCAACAGCTCTGAATCTCTTTAATACTGAGTTCAGGAGGAAGATCTTTTTCTTCAGTATCTAAGTCTTCAATTGGTACCATAAAGATGAAGCTCTGTCTTTGCAACAACATTCAGACAAGCTATCTAGAGTCTTCCCAACCTGTACTGTAATATAAAATCAAGATAACTGAGAGATCAGCCATGCAATACACATATAAATTCTGATGGAGTCCTACATACATAAATCTGCCTGTGTTAGCCCCAACACTCAGAGATAATATTCTGATCACAGAAAATGGAGCAAAATCCACTGTTTCATCATGCAGTTGTTCTATACACAAGTGTCAGATTATGTATCGTTCTTGGCAATGCAAGTGTCAGTTTGGATCATTTATAGGCTACAGACACAACCCAGGTTACCTTGGGCCCCCCGTGGAGCTGAGGCACGAATTCTAGCACCATGCAAGACAAAAAACCTTTGCTGCAGTGATAGGCAAGGGTACATTGGTCCTGCCTTTTTGGCATGAAGGAGGCTCAAATAAAATGTTACATCCATGCACTCTGATCCCTAAAATGCAGCATCAAACAAAAGCAGGGCAGGCAAACTTCTCTGGACATGTAAAATTAATGAGCCAGAGCTTCTCTGATCCCCAGGTGAATGGGGAGTGGAAGGTTGCAGGTGGGGCTCTTCTGGGCACAAACTGGACCTTTAAGGAGGGTGTCAGACATCTAAAAACCACAGAATGGAGAACAGCACAATGGTTCATGGGTGACATACAGATAACGCACTCCTTTACTGTTTCTACAGCAACTTGTTGCTTATAAAAGGCTTCTGGTGGATGTCTGTAAGATAATAGCAGGCATACATGGTGTGTTAAATGTTGCCCTGGTTCCCTTGACTTCCCTGTGCTCCGAATATAAAAGGTGGTGAACCACTCTAAAGCATTTCCTGGGCTTTACTGATAGCCTCCAATGGCTCTACTTCACAATTTCTCATCATGACAGATTTGGTTAATAGTAAAATTGAGGAAAAAAGATGTAGGCAGCGTGAAAATGTTGAACCTAATCATTCTGTGGTTTTGGGTTTTTTTTATTTATTTTGTGTTAAAGTCTGAGAAACATAAATTCTGTTGAAGTATTAGGACCTTAGAGAAGAATTATACAGGTAATTTGTTATTAGGGCTACCTGAATAAAAGCTCCAAAACCCTCCAACAACACATCATTGCCTCTCAGAGTTATTGCTTCGAAGACGGAAGTTTCAAATGCTACATAAAGCCTAAGGCATCCTGTTTTATATGAGGGGGGGGTGTGTGTTAATAGAGGGATATCTGTGACGATATCACCAAGCCCTAGGAAAACTAACAGTGCCTCTCCTCCCTCCAAGCCAGCTGCCTGCTTCCTTCCCCGCCTCAGGTCTCTGCCAGCTAGTTCAAGAGACTGAAACTCAAAGATTCTCAATTTCTGCAAGTCATTTTGTTAAGAATTCTTAAGTAAGAAACTAGTCTAAAAGTCCTATTTCTGTTACCTAAACATTTGTGAAATATTGTCCCTTCCTAGACAATTTTGCTATTAAAAACCAGCGGAAGCCAGCTCTCCCAGGAACACAGATAACTGACATAACTGCAGTTCTGAAATGCTGCTCTACTCTAGTAGTGCTTGAGAAGACTGGCAAAAATAATAACAAAACAACAAATGAATTTTAAGTATGAAATGCAAAGATGACTAAATACTTCAGCAGCACCTTTCAGGTCATGCAAGTACATAGTGCAAGTCATCATTCCCTTTCTATGCCATGAATCACAGAAGCTGATGTAGAGGAATAGTTACAGCTACGTATTCTCTTCCCCCACACACCCCTCTCCCCAGCACACACACAGACTACAGTTCTGACCTCCTAGCACTTCTGAAAATGACCATTTTTCCACCCAGCTTTTGGAAATACATAATGCAAAACTCAGTGAGTCTTACCTCCTCCTTACTAATGGACTATTAACACAACCTGACTTGACTTTACATGCAGACCAAATATACCAACAGCTACACTCCTTCATAAAACCAGATACAGAGTTATTAATTTTGCCACCAAAGTCATCAGACCAGAGTTTCTTACTCATGGCCATGAAATTCCTTTCAGATGATATACTAAAAAATAAAAAATTAAAAAAAAAAAAAGAGAGAGAGAGAAATTAGGACTCCATGGAGGGGAGGATAAAATGACTCATATATTTTAGCAAAACATAGGCTTGCAACTCCAAGACATGAAGGTTTGGCAGGAAGCAAAATTGTACAGAGCCTATTACAAAAGGCATCTTGTTGGTTTCTCCCACAAAAGCATAAAGTAATTGACATGCTACTTGAAAAATTTTCATGAAAATAACTTTTTCATGGAAACTTGAGTTGATCTTTTGTTAGTTTTCTTTTTTTTGTTGTTGTTTTAAACAGTATGTCTTCTTTTTTGCATGAAGGGTATTACAAATTCCACTATCCATGTTTAATCACAAAAAAGATTTGCAGCACATACTAGAACAATGGTTCTTCACAGGGAGAAGTCTTTGCTGGATAAACTGGCAGCTAGCAGGTATTGTGTAGCTGAACAGAATACCAAAGTGTGAACCCACTGGACAGACTCTCTCCTTTTCCTCTTTCAGATCTTGTCCAAAGCTGTTGTAGTCTGAGCTTGAGAGAAAACTCCCTTTCCTCATCCTGTTCTCCTTTGCTCAAACAAGAATATACTTCTCTAGAATGTGAGTAGGAATGAGGACTTCTGTCTCAGTGTAGAAGAGGGACACTGCTGTCCCCTGTCCACCCACTCCACAGTGGAGTAGCTCAGAGTGAGTAATGAAACACAAGTACAGAGGGATGGCTGGAGTAAAAATGCTAGCAATGAAAAAGATAGGTGTGAAGCCCTACACTGACAGCACACACACTACAGAAAATGGCAGTTACCCCGAAGTCCAGGTTCAGATCGGTTAAAGCTCCTATGCCCAGTATTTCCTGTTGGGCAGGCACCTCTGGTGGGTGCAGCCAGAATATACAGAAACAGTCCAAGGTCTCAGGTGCAGCTGAAGCCATCTGAATCCAACCATCTCTGCTGTTTCCTACACCACAGCCATCTCCCAGCTCCTGCAGGAATTCTGGCCAATCACAGCCTTGATTTTAGACCTATACATGCTATAATTTCAACCACAAGACTTAAAAACTTACAAACCTGCTCTCGCTGTCCAAACTAGTGCTGCAAATTCTGCAGACATTTAAGACCATAACATCAATTGGACAATCTGTAGACTTACCTCACTCAGAGCAAGGGGGCAAAAGCCCTCCCAGTTCATTGCAGGTAAATAACAATTGTAACAGCTCTGAAGGACCAAAGCAAGAAGAAACAATATTTAGTTCTATATGTAGACTTAAATGTGAGAGCATTAGTCTTCACAGCAAGCTTTCTAGTAAAAGCTAGTAAGGGCTAACTAGACCTATATAGATCTCTATATATCTATACTCACTCTCACTTTCTTACCCCCTCCCTCTCCTATAGGTAGGGCTATTCTACAAGTTTCTGAATATCAAAGGAAAAGCAGATGTAATTTCTGCATGCTAAAGCTCTAATGCTACAACTTTCCAGACCAATATATGGTCAAAATCATGTACCTACCAGAAATATTTTAATGTCCTTGGAGATTGAGTGCAAGCTATAACGTGTTCACTTCCTAGTCCAAGCTGCGAATACACAAGGGGTGGACTGGTGGTACAGTATTTACAAAGCCATGCTAGTGTTTACATCCCTGGAGCACATACCCTTCACTTCATGGGGACTGCTTAAGTGATTGAAGATATACAGGGTTGGGCCTTATCCTTGTGCTGGTAACATTACCTTGAGCTCTGCAAGGTGAATAGCTATTTACATCTTTAGTAGATTAAAAGCATTGTCCGAGTTTGCTTTTTAAACAAATTTAATTTGGAGGGGTTTGTGTCCCTTTTGTTCCTGGTATGTAAAAAGCTAATCCACTTATTTTAGTACACATCCCTGCTTTAAGATGCTTTATATCTGCATACATTTTGTGATAGAATTACAATTTATCATATGATGGCACTGAGGGAGATTAAATCTATAATCTTGCAATACTGTGGCAGTTAAGTGATCACTGGAGTTAGTTCAGCCACTGCTTGTCAACAGTTTGATAAATACAATGGTTTTATCCTGCTGGTAAATTGTCTGTAAACGAAATAAAGTTTTTATAAGTGTGTTTGCCATTCTCAGGTATACTGGGATTGATTTATCTGGCTACAGGTTTATCCTGAACTGTTCACAGTGAATAATTGACTGGACAACATACAACATCTGGTACTGAAGGACAGTTGTGTGTGCAACAAACTTAGTTTATTCCATCATAGGTAAATCTGTCTTAAAGTAATATCACAAAATACTATTACTAAATTTAACACAACTTGGTTTATAAGTACCTTCAAAAGGTACTTATTTCTAATTTAACAGTTTGTTTAGAGGTTGTTAGTTTCTGACTCTGGTTTTGTGCATAATATAATTAGCTTTATAAGCACAGTGAGCTCTTTAAGTGTGTGCATGAAGCTGAAAATTTCCATGAACATGAAATAAAAAAATAATTTCAAATTAATCAAATGTTCTATCTCTGTATACATGCATTTAAGAACTGTAAGTGACCCTGAGTCAGTTCAGCTCAGACTCCCAAGCTCCTGGTATCACAGCAGACAAACTCCCGTGCACATTACACATCCTGAACTCCAGTATACACCCCATTGCTTTCACATCCTTAACAGCCTTCTAGGTAACCTCACAGATAATGAGGAATGTTTCATTGGAAGATGTTGAAACTGCTTTGTTTCCATAAAGCATTTGAGTAGTGGCAGATAATGCTATCTTTGGCAATTCTCCTTTCTCCTTTCATTAGGAAACTCCCAAGAAGGTGCTGCCACTGCAGGACAGTGGCACTGCACCCCCTCATCCCATAAAAATGAAAGCAGAAATGTTTCATGCAGTTTAAGAAGTCTCAATTCCTTTTTTTCTTTCCTGAAGTCCTCTATCCCCTCAGGCATGCTGATGCAAACATAAACTGAACAAAACTGTACTGAAGTAACTTGAAAACCAAACCAAACCAAAAAATTAAACCCCAAATCTGGATCTTGCTTATAGCAAAACCCTGCAAAAAATCATCTGGCACAACATGGAAGTGGGTGAACCATAGCTGCAGGAATGGTGGCTGACTAAACTGGCTTTGCTGACTGAGAAAATGTTTGTGTAATCATACCTGGCTATACAAAATAGATGGTACTGAAGAAACAGATGTTACATTTTTTTTTTCCCCGGGCAGCTTTGTCCATTTCTAGTTGGCCAGGGTTAAAATTTTCTGCTATTTCTCAGGGATCACAAGAAAACTTGCTATGTGTTTGTAATTCCTTGCTGTTTCTCAATCACGCTTTTTCTCAGTTCCAGAAAGGAGCAGGTTCATGGAGCTGAATTTTCAGCAATGTGCAGCGAACTGCCTTTGTGTTTGCAAAACAAGAGGAGTGGTCATATCTTACTACTGCTGCCTTCATCGGTCTTAAAGCTGCAGTGTTGGTAATTAACCAAACTGGAAAGATATGTCAAATTGCGTGGCTATATTAACCTGCAAATTTTCTTCAACCTTAACCTGCAAATTTTTCTCTTGAAAAGAGTAGCACACATTCTTTTCCATATAGCTGTGACAACTAAATGCTCAATACAGACTGAAATAATCAAAACAGAAAAAGTATTTATTGTGCTTGCTAATATATTAATTAAAACTTTTTTAAGAAAATGAAAACTTTGTTGCAAACACATTATGATCACTGAATGAAAATGTTTCACATTTCTAAAATGTTTTGAGATCCCCAAAGATAATACATAAGCCTTACTGTTAAAATTACCACCTCCTCATCCTCAGGGAAACAGTACACAAAATGCTTACAGAGAATTTTAATGCAGCAGAAATGCAGACTCTACTTCTCCATGACAGTTTATCTTTTCTTCTCCATTTTAGAAAAGTACTTGGGCCCAGATGTTATCAGGTGAAATTCAACAGCAGATGTCCTGTCAAAGGCATGCCAAGCAAGCTGAATTTATTTCAGTGAACTGCTGTCACTCCAGTATAAATAGCTCAGTGTTATTAACTGAACTCTCCCTGAACACCTGAAGTGGATTTAAACTCATTTTTGTCTTGCAAGAAGAACCACACGAGTAATCCGATTAGTTTAGAAACTGCTGGAATGATTAAAGAAGATGCTTAAACTCAAGTGTGTGGCAAGGAACAACAGCTAGTACCAGAAGTTTTCTTACTTTTCCCATCAAAGACCCAGAACCAAACTTTACCATCCCATTTCTATGCCAGTGTCCTGGCATGTCTTTGTATAACCATCTTGTTCTGACAGTTTTGCTAATGTGGTTTTTGGAGATGGGCTGAAACTAAGACCTGAGTTGACAATACTAAACTCAGAAGTTGTACTTCTTCCTAACTTTACCCACAAGCACAAGTATTTCCTTCTGTCAAGCCTCAACAGACTTCAAGACTTAAGCTTCAAAGCAGGGCCTTACAATTTTTTTTTTCTTTCATTTAAAAACATGTAATTTTCTATATTATATTTTCATAATCTGAAGTATCTTGCCCAATGAAAATAAGACTCTAAAATATCTGCAGCTCCTCATTAAGACTCTGTAGATCAGGAAGGGATTGTTGCTTCTGGTTAGCTGAAGAGCACATGTCAGTGACCACAAAATCACAAATATCTAAGCAGCTAAGGACTGCATCCTCCTAACATCTCACCAGAGGTCTTGTTGTCCTCAGTAACTGTCACCAGTTCAAGCTCATGACCCACATCCTGCCCACTAAAACAAAACCTGCATTGACACTTGTGCCTGGCTGTTGGCTCCAAACTTTTCTTCGCTGTCTTCTGCAGGACTGGTAGCCTGGTGGCCTCCTGCCAACACCATCTTTGGACCAACTTGAATTTTTCTAAGTATTTCTAAGTCAAATCTGGACAGACACCTCCTTTTCCTGCATAATAAACCACAGAGAATGACCATTTCTCACCATTGGCTTTCACTCTCCAGATTTGGGATGACAGTATGTCCAAAGCTCAGGCTTTCTCACAGCTGGGTCCCCTGCTGCCGTTGCAGCTGCACACAGTGATGGGAGCACTGGGGAGCAGATCAGCCTGGCTTGTCCATGGCCAGCAGCCAAGTGGAAAAGATAACCCTGGCTGGACTTCTCCCTTCCCACACTGCCCAGAGCCAGTTCCTAATCCCAATGCCTTCCTTCTCCCTGCCATCTTGGGGCAGTGCCAGCAGTGAAGTCTCCTGCCTCGAGTTAATCTAATTTAAACACAAGACCATCATTTCCTTTCCTGAAGTCATCCTCCCTCTTCATCACACAATTGTCAATTCCTAGATTAACTTCTTCGACAACATCCTCATTCATTGTACAAGACTGATTCATGCCATGAACACTGCTCATCTCATGCCCAAAGGGAATGCTGCTTCCCTGGAGAAATGGCTGCAATGATGTCATTCACGACTGTAACACAATACGCATGTATAATAAGGCCAAACTGAAGGCACAGAAGAAACCACACATCTGGCTTTTCCTAACTTCCAAGAGCTTGTTTCTGCCACTTTAAAGTTCCTTTCATGTTGTTTTTTCAGTGCAATGCTACATATTCTTTGTTAAGCACTGACGGTGGCGTTAGTGCCACAGTGGATACAGATATTAAGAGACTCTCTGTCTTGAGGAATATCCTTTCAAGCAAAAAAGACACATAAAGAAAAGAGCCTGAACCCTTTGGCCTCACAGAACTTCACAATCTTCACCTTCCACTGCCAGCAAAGTGAAACCTACAGGCATCTCAGCCCTGCACCATGACTACAGGACACACAGGAATTCCTTCAGCTGGAAATAAAGCTGAACACCACCTAAGTCTATATTATTACCGGCCTACAGCATGGCTGCATTTGCAGCACAGGCATTAAATCTGCAGCATCCCGCACACTTTCATTCATAAACACAGTCTGTTTGTGGTTTGGTTTTTTTTAGCAAACAGCGTGCACTTTGAGCCCCCTCTAGATGAAGGCTATGCATTAACAATTACTTCACTAAGCTTTGTTATTCTAATCAACACCACATCTACTTTTGTTCTCCTTTACAGGTAATGTTACGGAATGCACAGGCATCACACAGCATGATTTTTTAAAATGAGAGTCAGAGCTGTATGTCATGCGAGACCAACACCAAGAGAAAGCAGCACTACCTTTGGTTCTGTCTCTTCTTCTTTCTTGAAAGCCAGAGCCTCTCCCTGCTATGCTCAGCCTGTTTCCATTTCTAAAAAGTATTATTTTAATATGCCAAGAATTTTAGGCACTCCAACAATCTAAAGACATGTTTGAGGTTCTGACTATAAAGGGTCACTTTATGCTAAATTAAAAAGGACTGAATAATCATTTAGTTTAAACAAAGACTCTTTTATTCCCTGAAGTCGTTGCTATGCACATTGATGCAGTAATATAACTTGATCACAGGAAACAAGAAAGCTTTGTAGTTTGCATTTTTTTGGCTTACACACACAGTCCTGTTCACAGTGGCCACAAAGACGTCACTTGGTTTTTCACCACTATTAGTAATGAAACAATCTTTTCTTGCTAACATTTAGTGCTGCACAACTAATACACAACCGTGCTGGAAAGCCTGTTTTTTTTTGTACAGTATTTTTTAGTGTTTCAGACACTGAACGCTACAAGTGAGAGGCAATGGGTGATGGCTTACAGTCAGTCCAGCCGTGCCTCTTCACTGCAAGTGCACATGGTGTGATCCAGATGCTAGCCCTGCTTACACTGCCTCCAGTGACCTCTTGATTTCCATTTTGGACATGCCATGGGGGTTCGGCATAGTATAAGGCAAGGCTGCTTCAGAGAAACAATCCTCTTGGGGCAGATTTGTGCCAGGAGTCATAAAGTTGGAGGGAGAGAAGACCTATCCAAACCCTGGAAGCCATCACAGTCTGTTGCTACTGCTGTGCAGCTGCGAGCACAGACAGGGGGTCAAGGGAGCATTCTGGCCTCAGACCACACGAGGGACAGCTCTGGGCATTTCAACAGCATGGGATGTTTTCATTTGCAGTCATGGAGGTTTACGTGCTTGCTTGCGTGTGGGCCTTCAGCTAAGGAAAATTAAATGACAAGCATATTTCATTTAAGAATAAATGAAACAGTTACGGATATGTGAAATTATTTTGGGAGCTGAGGAAAAAACCAAAACCAATGAAATTTCTTGCTGTTGAGTGGGTCTTCAGTAAGACACTCAAAGCCTGGAACAACATTATCTTTTTTCACTGCAGTAAACTGCACCTCCACTAACCCTAGCATAAGAGAAACTCAGCTGTCACTGCCCTTCCCCAGATACTGCAAGTAGGGCAAGGATGAGAACACAGAGGCAGGAAAACTTCCTTAATTCCCTTCCCAGAGAAAGACTGTACTAAGAGTCTGATTTAAGTCACAGGTATCACAGGGTATCACAGGGTGTCAGGGGTTGAAAGGGACCTTGGAGATCTTCGAGTCCAACCCCCCTGCCAGAGCAGGACCATACAATCCAGCACAGGTCACACAGGAA
>JANHGN010018619.1:3705-22521 GCA_024605025.1 Megaceryle maxima | reverse complement strand
CATCCATTCCCCCTTGTCCTATCACAGGGCACGAGTGGGAAGAGGCTGTCCCTTTCCTCCTGACACTCAGCCCTCATATATTTATAAACATTTATCAAATCCCCTCTCAGTCTTGTCCAGACTAAAGAGCCCCAGGTGTCTCAGCCTTTCCTCATAGGGCATGTGTTCCAGTCCCTTCATCATCCTTGTAGCTCTCCGTTGGACTCTCTCGAGCATATCCCTGTCTCTTGAACTGGGGAGCCCAGAACTGGACACAATACTCCAGGTGAGGTCTCACCAGTACAGAGTAGAGGGGGAGCAGAACCTCCCTTGATCTGCTGGATGTGAAGGTATTGTCTTCTTCTCCACTGGAACATGAGAATATATGATATGAGGCACCAAGTGGCTTTGCAACTCAGGAATAGCAAGTAATGCAAATCATTTTGTAACACACCCCTTTATAAAGGGTCTTTATACCACCACACAGTATCAATGACAATTTGGACAGATCACTTCTCATCTGTCACTGATCTAAAATTCTCTTGATTTTGTCAGGCTATCATATGGTCTTACATGGAAAGAAACTTCATTCATCAGTTACCGTCATCTGACAAGGGGAAACCAATATTATTGCATTTACATGAAAGAAAACAGCATCAGTTAAAAAATTGGAATGAACTCCCTATCTTAAGGGCTTTTCTGATAAAATGAGTTAAACTTTTTTTTTTTTTTTCTGGCATTGCTAATACTAATTTTCACTGTGTATGTATTTAGTGATGTTCCATATCAGGAGATGTCAGAATGCACCTAATTTGTTGACATCAATTCCGCAAAGCCATTAAACAGGCAGACCACAACGACCTTCCCCGGTTCAGTGGCAAAACTGCATCCACTTTAACCTGAAGCACACTTCCAAGCATGTCATGGACACGCTGTTAGGTGAGTATTCACACACACGGGTTTGCTTAGGCAGTGGGATTAGTGAGAGACAAGAGAGAACACTGTTGCCTTAACGTGAAGTCTTTACCCTAGGGACGCTCTATTTCCTTCTTATTTCCTCTGCAAAGAAAATCTTGTTGTCAAGTGTCAGTCTGAACTCAGACTAAAACAATGATAAGGTTTTAACAACATAAAACTGCCTTTTTCATTTCCGAGCTTTGCAACAACTAGAAATAATCTGTGAAAACCAGAAGTACCATAACATACGGAAGACTGAATTAAAAACAACTCTTCATGATTTTCTGCTTTCTATCCTAATGTGCAGGTAACTATAATAATGTATAAAGTCAGATTCTTAGGATGTAAAAATAAAACCAAACATCAACAACAGAGTTCTTGCTTGCCTTTTTTTTTTTGCTGGCACTTGAGTTTGGTTCTGCTCTGTTAAACTAAGATGAAATCACAGCAAACACTACACTAACTCTTCTGTTAATTAACAACCTGCTTCGCAACTGCACTTTTCATTCCCACAAAAAGTGCTGCATTTTCACAAAGTATCACTTGTAGTAGAGCATTCAAACATGCTAATGGCAGCTTTGCCTCCCAGGGAGACGTGCAGGCTTACTCTTCATTAGTTAAAGACTTCTGACTTGATTTCTTCTTATTGCTTTTTTTATTATTATTATTATTTTTTGCACACTTGCACAAATCCAGATCAAGAACAGATAAAATGATACCTTGATATGCTTTACAAAGATCCTCATAACCCAGCTAGGTTTATAACAGTGTCACAGAAATGCAGATAGAAGGGGGGCTGGGAAGAAAAATTCTTCAGGCGTCCCTGTTTTTTTCCACAACAGAATTGGAAGATAGGCTAACTCTGCATTGGCTATAATGGTAACAGGACAGAGAAATGACTGAAGACTGTGCAAAGCAGATGTGACTGTAAATTGCAATATATGCAAATTATAATATATTCAAATTGTTCAATGTAGCTTCCTGTAAGCATTGTATATATTCCTTTTTTTTTTTTTTCCCTTTTATGATTTTCACTTGTGTTAAGTATTTCAGGCTTTATTCCTTTGCTTTATTTTTATCCAGTTGCTGGGTAGTAATAACTATGATTTAAGTTTACTCACAAGACAACTGGATCCAGAACTTGCATAATGCAAATGCCTGTTTACTACTAACACTGACATAGGCGAATAAAGAATCCAGGTTAAGAAAGCACAACAGAGGATGCTACCTGTCTCTGTACTGAATAGCAGGCAGCTGGGAAATTGGCAAGCTTTAGCACAGAACCAGTGGGAAACTGCTTCAATGAGATGATTTATTTTTTTATGAGAACATTTTAAGATGTTCAGCTGAAGTCAGAAAAGTTGGTGTTTCCTGTTGAATTAATGCTTCACTTCCCAAAAGATCTAGTCATCTGTAGCTCCTATTTCAGTGTCCTTGCAGCAGTGAAATTTGCCATGCTTGGCACCTCCGTGATGATTGTGTTGCTAAAGAAATAAGCAGGGGTCTGGACCTGCGAGTCCAGGAAGAAGTTGTCTTCAGAACAGCTGTCCATTGCTAGACAGGGAAAGAGAGGGAAGAGATGCCTTGGAGAATGTGTTATTAGGAAACTGCCTGGGAAGACAAGCCCCAGAGAATGTGTTACTAGGATACTGCCTGGGAAGTGAAGCCCCAGGGATCTTGCTCTATTTTGAAAACAGCTGCTGTACTGATAACATGATAGATAATCTGCCTGTAAGAGTCTAGGGTAATGGTAGAACTAGAATAAAATTGATGATGCAATTTTTGACCATATGTAAATGGTGGGAGATTGTACAATATTAAGAACAAGACAAAAACCAGGCCACTGCATGAAAAGAATGTCTGGAGTGCATCAGGACTAAGTTAGCAGGGCATGGAGAAATGAACACAATGGGGCCAGAGAGTCCCAGTCCAATTTACAGTGAGTCATGATTCTCCAAAAAAACAAATCAATGTAGACAACATATCCAGTCGTCATCCAAATAACATGGCACTTTCTGAGCCAGATCTTGAAAAGAGTGATCTGTGCCTTGAAACTGTGCATTAGGATGAGACTTTTTGTCAATGAAATGTGCAACTAATACCTTAAAAAAAAAAAGAAATAATAATAAAAAAAATCAATAGATAAACCTATTTCATTATATAGATTTATTACTTGTTGAAGGTGTCATGAAGGTATGTTAAAAATGTTGTGCATCAAGAGCTGAACAACCTTCAGAAGTCCACACAGAAAGGGCACATTATGCACTGCTAGCCTTCTAGCTGCATTTGTACACAAATTTGGTCAAAGCTCATAGATTTTTTTTTTAATCCGTTTTCTGAAAATATATATGCAAATAACATACACAAATCCTTTACTACCTTGATCTCACTAGATGCTCTTTTCAGTAGAACTAATAAAAGTCTAGAGTAAATTAATTTAGCTTATTGGTATTAGTGCATAGGGAAAGGCAAGGCAGATTATGCTCCGATCTACAATGCTAAAAATAGATACACTGGCTGTCAATGTTTTAAAAAGAGGATCTTATTTTAAAAGAAAAGAAATATTTTTTTAAAGTTCCTCTAAATCCATGCTTACTTGCAAAAGTTAATTTCTTGAAAACTACAATTAAAAGCCTATGACTCCTCTTGTGGAAACCACCAGGAGCTCTGCCATGAGAATAAATGGCAGCCACATCAATGGCAGTGAAATGGTAGATAAATTAATTGTCTACAAGCACACCTTTATTTAAAAAAATCCCATAGGCGTAAGATTAATTTGTTACAACGTAGATGTTAGGTCTTACAGAGTCAATTAGTGAAATGAAAAGTTAGGGTAAATCCATCACTGCCAATTAAGATGTATTAAAGATAATATTGTCTCTTTGGTGTTCTTACAAATTTAAAAGCATTTACCCTTAGGCTATTGTTATTCAGCTCCTGTAGGTGAGCATTAGCCTGTGACTTAATGATGCTCGATTATGTATACACTTTAACAGGCTTTTTTCTTCATTAATAGGTGAACTGCCAATCAACAAGACTATGTTCCCTACTGGTGCTTTAGGATATATTAAAGAACTGCAGGACTTAAACACTGAGTGCTAACATCTTCTACTTTGTTCTTTTTCAGCCCCTTCTTCAGGACGGGGCTCTGACTAGTGCAGCATCCCGTTTTGTTAAAGTTTTATCCTCTGCTTATTTTGAAATGCACAAGCTGCTTATCTTTAATTTTAAACTTGCATGTTGTCTGGGTGTCTCCTCTATCTCCAAAAATTAGGCAGTTGTTTTGGGGAACTTGCACAAAGCCTGTATGCCTGTTGGCTTCCACTCCCACACACCTCGGAGAGCCCAGGCTGCTCAGTGAACAACTGGGCTGTTGCTCTGGAAGGCAGGTGCACTGCCAGTTTGGGAGGAAGAGAGAAGCTCTGCAGCCACCCTGCAAACTGAAGGCATATCTGGTCCCTGATGCTGGGTCGGATACATTTCTGAAAGTCCCTAAAAATTATTTGGATGACTTTTTAAATTTATTTTCCTCAATAACCCCACTACTACCTAATCTACTGAGCTAGGCAGACTGTTCCCAATGTATGATTAAATATATACAGGAGCACATAGCAAAGAAAAGGAACCTATACTCTCTCTTAGGAAACCAGGACCTGTTACCAGTACTAACAGTGATGCTGACAGATACATTATTGAATGGTTAAAAACATTTGACATGAATGACAGGGCCTAATTTTCCAAGACAACAGCCCACAAAAAGCATCAGCCTCTTGAGTGGGAACTTCTTTGTTTAGATAAAGAAAATGTTTGAAATAAGCTCTTCCCTGGTAAACTCAAAGTAGCACTACACTTACAGAAACTGATATCCCTGGCTGGGCTGCCCAAAAGGTAAGACTAAAAGTGTGCTTTGCACCTCCCTAATGAACTGAGGAGCAGTACTCACCCTGCAAAGAGCAGGCTTTGCCCTATGGGGACATGGCAGAAGGGCTCTCCTAGGCTTTAGCATTATAGGAGGCAGGTGAAAAAGACAGCTGTCATTCTCTCATGCCTCGCTTGTTACGTAAAACACACTATATTAGAACTAGATTGTGCTGCTAATGAAAACGTATTGTTAAGTGAAGCCATTTCACATAGACAAGCATTAATCAAAATTAATTACTACATTTTTAAACACACTGTCCATGTTAAAAATAGAAGACTGTTGAACTCTGTTGAAAAAATGCAATTAATACAAAATAGTACTCCTACCCCCATTAGAGGTATCACCAAGCTTACATAGGGTAAGACAACAGATACTGTGGAGATGACATTTTTCTCTAAATGCTCGTCTGCTGTCCTCTCCCATCCCTGCCCACCAGCTTTGAAGAGGGCAAGATACAGCTCTCTGTTGATTCATTGGGCACAGTTTCAGCCATCTCAATGAATGAATCCAAAGGTAGAAACAAAGGAATCAGAACATTTTGTTCTACATGCTGAACCTCAAAGGTCTTCATCTTGAAATGTCACTGGTCAGAGATGTCCGAATAAATATGTTTCAGCCAGAATTGTAACCTTTAACAAAAAGGTACAAGTACTTTCTAAGGATGTATGTCTTCAGCACAAATACAATGTATACAAATAAAACCAAATCTAACACCACAGTGGGTCTTTAGTAGCACTTAATTTACATAACAAAACCAGAATTGTGTGTTTATGGCACTGGCAAAGCATCGGGACAATATTTTTAGCTTTAAACTGCTACTTAAAAAAATCCTCTATTTCCATAGATGCTTCCCAATGCACTACCTTTTCAGTAACAAGTGCTAGGAGATCTAATCAGAGATGGGTGCCTATAGAAATACAAAGCAACAGACAGTTGCTTCTTCAGACAGAAAAATTCAGCTGAGAGTAACGTCCCTTTCTGCAGATGACCAGCAAGCTCTAAGTCTCCCTGGAAATTTCAAAATAGGGTTTAGGTAAGACTTACAAGAGATATATTATCACATGCCTGAATGCTTAACTTAGGTGTAAAGTAGAGGATTAGGAACACAAATCAACAAGCTTTGTGATCAGTGGTGTCAAAGGCTGACAACACATCTAATAAAAAACAGCACAGGCACCACCATATTAATCATCTGTTGCTAGGAGTCAATTATCCACCACCTATACAAGCGCATTACAAGTCCTCCTTGTGCTACTTGAACATAAAATTGCACCAGGTCATATTGGTTTGAAAGACTGGACTTCTTGCTGTACTTCAATGCCAGCTGCAAACTCCTAGTAAAGCTGGTAAAGCTGCACTACTCTATTCTATTTATTTATTTAAATTAAGCCTTACACTAGCACTGACAAATAATCCAAGTTAGCATTCACAGAGCTCAAAACTCCTTGAGACCAGTCAGATTGGTTTAGGTTTAGCACCAGTGACTCTTTCCAGCCTTTCTTTTCTCCAGCAAAAAGGAAGTCCCCAGTCACATTTTCACCCAATCAATCCAAGCCCAAGCTTTTAAGAGCAACTGCTCCTCAAGTGCTCTGCTACAGCCCTCATTTTTAAACTGTTGAGGTTTGTCATCAACCTCAGGGAGATGAGAACTCCAGGACCCCCAACATGTGGGCTCCAGAACAGGAAGCACCAAGTGAGCTACTCTAGATGCACTTTCAGCAGGCTGTCATCCAGCTTTGTTCTCATCTCTCCCTTCAGTTTCAATATCCTCATTTGGATAAACTCCATATAATTTATCTGCTTTTCTTATCAATTTAGATCATAAAACTGGCTTTTCCTTTCAACTGCTTATAAGCTGATCTGCTACACCACTGTCAGAAATTAATACCCCACATTGCAAATTGCTACAATTACTAGTAAATTTTTATATTTCTAGAATGACAAATAAACACATGAGAGAAGGAACATTTTGTAAAGACAAAACTGACACTGCTATTTACAGGTGTGTCTGTGCAAAGGGCAATTTTCTGATGCCCTGTTTTATTCAGTGAGCTGAAAAGGATACCCTGCATAAGATATGCATTAAGAAAATGCATGCAATAATTTAATTAGCTATTGCAGTTATGTAGTCCATGTATGGTTTTCTGTAGAAATACCCCAATTCATGGGACTTTACTGGAAGGACCCAAGTTATCTTTGTGCTGCACAAGAATACTTCCACCCCACATTATTAGGTGAAAAAGTGTTCCCTCCTGACAGCATAGTGTTCCAGTACTATTTGTGCTTAAGCATGGAAGACACTGGTGGCACAAATACTTGGTTTAAATAACTAGATGGAGACAATAGTGTGGATTCAATCTGCTGTCCCGAGTTCTGACTGAATGCCTCTAAACCACAACCTCTTACATGAACTTTGTATCAGCTCACACATAGTGTTTGCTACCAAATAAGGCTATATAATTTCTATTTAGCATAATAAAAAAACAAACCCCAAACTCTCAGTAAGCAAAGAAGTTAAATACATCTATCTGTTTACATGATCCTGGAAATATCTTTATGCAAGTAGTCATTCCACCATGAGTGAAGAATGATATCCATCAAGTAAAGAGATTATGTAGCTGAGCAGGGGTATTCTGTAGAATCATAGAGGGTTAGAATGGACCTTTAGGATCAAGTCCAACCTTCATCCTAACATCTAGCTATCCATTAGACCATAGCCTCAAGTGCTACGTCTACTTGCTTTTTAAACACCTTCAGGGATGGTGACTCCACCACCTCCCTGGGCAGCCTGTTCCAGTGCCTAACCACTCTCTCAGTGAAGAATTTCTTCCTAATATCTAATCTTCCCTGACACAACTTGAGGCCATTTCCTCTCGTTTTATCATTAGTAATTTGGGAGAAGAGACTGACACCAGCCTCACTACAACCTCCTTTTAGGTAGCTGTAGAAAGCAATACAGTCTCCTCTCAGTCTCCTCTTCTCTAAACAACCCCAGTTCCCTCAGCCTCTCCTCATCAGGCATGCTTTCCAGACCGCTTACCAGCTTCACTGCCCTTCTCTGGACCCGCTCCAGAACCTCAATGTCCTTCTTGTACTGTGGTGCCCAAAACTGGACACAGTACTCAAAGTGCAGTCTCATGAGTGCCAAGTACAAGGCCACCATCACCTCCCTACCCCTGCTGGTCACACTGTTTCTGACACAGGCCAGGATGCCATTGGCCTTCTTAGCCACCTGGGCACACTGTTGGCTCATGCTCAGTTGGCTGTCCACCAGCACCCCCAGGTCCCTTTCTGCCAGGCAGCTCTCCAGCCACTCCTCCCCAGGCCTGTAGCATTGCCTAGGGTTGTTGTGACCCAAGTGCATGGCCCAGCTCTTGGCCTTTCATCCCACTGACCTCAGCCCATTGCTCCAGTCTGTCCAAATCCCTCTTCAGAGCTTTCCTACCCTCAGATCAACACTCCCACTTAATTTCATGTCATCTGCAAATTTACTGAGGGTGCATTTGATCCCCTGATTCAGGTCATTGATAAAGATATTAAACAAGACTGGTCCCAAAACTGAGCCCTGAGGGGCACCACTTGTGACCGGTCGCCAGCTGGACTTAACTCCATTTACCACCACTCTCTGGGCTCGGCCATCCAGCCAGTTTCTAACCCAGAAAAAAGTCCACCTGTCCAAGCCATGAGCCACCAGCTTCTCCATCAGAATGCTGTGGGAAATGGTGTCAAATGCCTTACTGAAGTCCAAGTAGACAACATCCACCGCTTTTCCCTCATTCACTAGGCGGGTCACCCAATCATAGAAGGAGATCAGGTTGGTATAAATGAACATAGAGGTATGTGCCCAATCCATGTAACATTTTGAAGAAAATGTGGTGTCAGAAAGGTGTAGGCTGTCCAGATGAAAAGAAACTGGTGCAATTTCCTACTGTGCCATAGAACTGCTGGATGATCTTGGGTGACCACTGCTCAGTGTGCCCTCCTGTAAGCCTGGCTAACAGTTTGCTTTTCTGTTCAAGGCACTGAGAAATTTACTGTGGAGACATACTAAGAGATCAGTTAGGGTAGCTAGAGAGGACCAGAAAGAACTGAAATTCTCAGAAACCTCCAAGAGCCTCTCCACGGCATCAGGTGGTGCCCTGCCCTGCTGTATGGATAAGGCCAGTTTGATGTGAGTAGCTGAGAAGCAATTGTGTCAATACCTTAGAAATGCAGTAATAATTTCTCGATGATTATCTTTTCTCCATTCCTTCCAAAGAGGTAAAATTAAAATCAAGGATAAAACTTTGAGGTATCTTACATCCTTTCCCCTTCTCCCCCAAGAAAATTTAGTACTGAGTCTTAGATGAGTGGATGCTGATTCAGCCATTCGTACCTTTGTATTGAGAAACAAAACCAAAACTACATTTATAGTTTGGAAAGTCATTCCAGGAAGCTGTGAGAAAGTAAAACATCATTGGGGAGCTCATTTAGAGAAAGCACAGCAGGATGTGCAGTCACAGAAAAACAATATTCAAAAAATCTGACCTAGATAACAGGATTTCCTAGTGACTAGAATTCATTAAAAATAACAGATTAAAAATGTACTGCACTGGATTCTTTGAAGCCTGAGTGTCACATTCAGTTTAAATAACCCAATCCAGCTAAAAATAAAACACTTTTTTTTTTTTTTCCTCCTTACAAGAAAAGAACAACAACAAAGAAAACAGAGGAGTTCTGCTATTAAGAAGAGGCTAATAAGTCACTATGTAACAGAACTCTGACTCTGTAGGGTTTTATATGAGTGCAAGCTTTCTTTGGGTATGAGCGAAGCTGATAAACTCACAGACCTGAGTTTTTGGTTCAAAGGGATTCCAAATGCAAAAGCAAAACTCATCAGAAAGTTTCCATAGTGTAAAATCATGATGATTAAATTACGCTGTCTCATGGTAGAAGTGCGTTAGCACATGTTAGGAAGTTTCCTTCAAGACTTTTCTCATTTCTCTGCTTCTCCCTAAGTGCCACAGTGAAAATCCTTCTTACAGAAGGAGGCTCAGTTGTGTCCCTCACAAAGAAGAAGAATGGAGAATCAAACCTTTTCCTCCTTGAAAAAGCTTTTCTGTTGAATACAGCCCCAGGTTACCTCTCCATTTCAAGAAGCTACTCACACGCTTCTATACTCAAAGTTAAGCATGTGCTTAAGCACTATACTAATGCCAAAGTGCATTTCTACATAAAGCATATAATCACCTTACAAGTAGATATGGTTTACTTTCAAAGCTTTGCTGTCATGTAAAAGCATGAATAAAGGTATGATGTTCATGGACTTGTCCATCTTTTCTTGTAAAAATAACATAATGCATCACAAAATATTTTCTAGTGTAAATTCAAAACGTAGATCTCTCTGAACATCTCCATGTCTGAAAAAGACACTCTCCTTATCCAACTAAAAACATAATCTAATCTCTAATTTAAAATTTGCTAAAAGAGAAGAATCACAGAACCACAACCAGCATAAACACACCTTCATGCTTACTCCATTCAATGAACTTGACAGTTTCTTAAAAATTAATCCAGATGCAGTTTTGAAATGTACAACTGCTTTATACCTACTGACTGCAGAGTTAACCATTTGTAGGCTCTCCTACTGTCAGAGCTCACGCTGCTTTCATCCCTCTTGTCCAAGAAACGAAAGGCAAGGTTGATCACAGCTCTTACCTAATCCCGTCCCACTTGAGAAGCTTTGAAAGAAAACCCAGTTACTAACTAATTTGATATTTTACTGTTTGATCAGAATCGTGATGCTTTTTTTCCTGTAACTGGATTGATGTTTCTCCTTTGGAGGACACCATTTCCATTAAAAAAGCACACAGTCAAATAATTCTTCCTCCCTGCCTGATGTTCCAAATGACTGATTTGGGACTCTACATTAACCTTGGCAGCTGAAATAGTCTAAACTGTTTAATGCTTAATAAGAGAGTTTCTTCCTGAATACATGAATCTGAGGTTTCCACTTTCAGCCCCTCAAACTCAAGAAAAGGAAACTGTTTGCTGTTCCTTTTTATTTATTTACTTCATGTTACTCAAGCCCCTTTTTGTGAGGAACATTTCAGTATGAGTTTGGATCTTAACAATTAATTCTAGGAGTAGGAGACAGACAACTGCAACCTGCCGTGACACTCAAAGTAAATGGATTTATATTAGGTAGGGATAGTGCTGCTTAAGCTCTGAAACAGGAACTCATTCTGCGGGGACATGTATCTGATCTCTGTTACGTGAGGGGCAAATCAGAAACAACTGCAGGACATTGACTGAATTTACATCAACAACAGAGAAGGAGGAGATACCTGGTTTTATAGAACACACTTCAAAAATTTGAAGCAGCCTGTAGGTTTGTCATCCTCCTGCCAAACCCAAGTCTATAGAGGCTCGCAGGATGTAATTCAGGAAAGAAAAAGAAAGCAGAACTCTCACCTGAACCATTTGTTTTTTTCCAAGACACTGTTATGGTCCTAAGAAATATTCCATTTTCACACGTCTGCATCTGCTGCATTTCCTTGAATTCTCCTTTAATTTTCTCCATATGGAAATACTGGAAAGTCTGTCCTTATGGAAGACTGTCCAAAATCTGTACTTAGGTTGCAACTAAGCTTTACTTTTGATCACTCAAGTTTGAAATTCAGTGAAACAGTTCACAATTTATGCTTAGGTTTCTTTCTACTGAGCCAAAAGCTTACCTGTATACATAAGTCTCACTGAAATCAAAAGGATTTAAAACATATATTTACACAAGGGAGATGGATTTAAGCACGACGTTCAACTGCTCTATGGAAATGGGATTTAAGCACATCAAGGCAAGTAACAGGTTAAATTTAAAAGTACTGCTCTGTGCTCCTGTGATATCACAATCATTAAGACGTGACTGCAGAAGTGGCAAATCACACCATACCCCTAACCAACTTCACAAAGATTCTACTTATAAATTAATGTAATTAAGGTGTTTTAGACATACTGTCAGTCATACTGTGCTCTCACCCCTCTCTTCTGGGACTACTTTACTGTCTGCTTTACTTCACCAGGAACAGGAGATTCCTGATTTCCATGTGAAGACTTGCTCCCATTACTGGGAGATAGCATATTTTCAAGTTCAGATAAGGTGAAAGTAATATGCCAAAATGCAGGTAACTCACCTGAGGATTAGCTCCCTCAGGCTAATGTCATAAATTATCATTCAGACCCTACTCCAGAGATATTGAAAGAGGCTGTGGGTTAAAACATTGTCTGAAATGCAGTTTTGGTGACTGTAAAATCCAGTCAAAGCCACGAGTACAAATCCAAATTATCCAAAGTGGTTGACATACTGTTGTCCAAAGCCTTAATGTGTTTCAGAAAAAGCTGATGTATGTAGAATTTACACTCAGAAATAGCTTATTTAGGAAAATTAAAATCTTATTATAGATGGATACAAGTAAATGACTTTTTAAATAGTTTTTAAATTATTTTAGAAAAGGTCTTCAGCATTTACCAATGCAATGAATTTTAAGTACCACTTCTCAGGCTTGGGAGCCCAGAAGTAGCTGTTCAGCAAGGTAGAGTAGCAAGGGGAGGTCAGCAACAGCAACTGTCACACTTATAATTCTGCAATGTTCATCACATGATGTTCTCCACATACATATATGTACATACCTAAGTTTTACTGCATAGTGTATATACTTCATAGGGGCATTTAAAACACACACATAGATTATGTGTAGCAATATTAAAATTGCACCAGGTTGTATATTAAGTTAACATAATTTCCAATTATACAAAATACTTCTTCCAAAAAAGTAATAAAAGGTAATTTTCTCTTACTATAATTTAAATTAAAAAGATACTGAAATTTATCAAAACATAAGAAAGCACCAGTTTCACTGAAGATTTTATACAAATATTAGTCTCTTATTTGCTTGTGTTCCTCAGACTTATTACCGCAATTCTCTTGCAGTTCGGTTAAATGTCAATGCTCCAATTACTTTAATAGTCAAACTGTGTGCTATTTTCACCACACAGTCATTCAGGCTTGTCATGTTTGACAAATCCAGTAATTGAGATGAACTCTTGGAGAATACTGACATGTAACCAGTCATTTCCTACTGCAGAACATTGACCTCTGCAGTGTAAACCACAGAGGATTTATTCAGCAGCTTGAAAAAGCAAACAGGCTTGTTAAGTTTAAGATCATCATTTCACACATCTCCACTCATTTCCTTGTTTATTCACTTTATGTTTCATTGGGGTGGGAATTAAAACATTAGGAGCACTTTGAATAAGCACAGAAAACTGACTCAAGCAAATATTCTGAAAAACTCTTGTAAATTAAAAATTGCCTAACAGACTACTGGAGGCTGAGCACACTGCCGAAGAGCTTCAAATCCCCCCTCCATCCTCCCCTGCCCCCAAGCAGCTGCACCTCACCCCAGCTACAGCTCATTAACAGAAGAAGGTATTATACAAATTACACCAAGTATTTGTTGAACAGTGCTTGTTTCAGTCAGTCATTACAGTACATTAACCCTTGCTGTGGCCTTTTTACTTTTACCGTTTCTCCACCATGATGTCCTGCAGCCAATAGGTAGGCAACAATGCACTGAGACCTCCGGACAACCCCATTTACTTCAGATTCACTGAGCCAAGCACAAGCGTTGCAAAAACTACCAAGTGTGTACTTGCTGGGCTGGCAGGTCTTTGGGTGATGCCTTTGGGACAACCATCAGTATCTGACAGGTCTGGACAGCTACAAGCCCATCACATTTGTATTGAAAAACAAACAAACATTTTGCAATGTCAGCTTTTTACACAGAGATAATGCAACAAAAGTTTTGGATGAGGATGCAACCTAATTCAAATGCAGTTCTGAAGCTCCCCTGTGATTTACATCAGCTGAGGACCTGATGTTACTTTTCTTATGAAAGTTACTATGGATCTTTCTACCAGAATGCAGCCCTTCTTTGGATGAAGCACTGACATTTCATATAAAGGATAATGAAACATAATAGTAGAAAGTAGTTGTGATTAAAAGCAAAGAGTGGATAAAAATATAAAAATAAAAAAAGTCCACACAAACAATACCGATTTCCAAGAAGAAACCTTTGCAGTTGCCAAAATTAAACATCCCTCTGAATGCTTCTGACTGCCTTTATCAGAGACAGTGGCTGGTCTAGGACATGTTACCAAACTGGGTTATGAGAGACTTTGCTTCATGTCCTTTCTCCCAAAGACTTTTTGCTAGATCTTGGGCAAGTGAATTCATTTATCTATTTTACAAGCTGACTGATTGCTCCTCCCTGGAGTCTCTGAAAGAAAAGTGTTAACTATTACTTAGAATCTAACTATTACAGGCCACTTAGATTCTGCAGTGGATAAAGACCTCTTAGGTACCAAATACAGCCTGACCATATAATTTTTTTAATACATCCTAATCCACAACAAAGTGTGTAGCAACCACCAAGGCCAAAAGGACAACAAGAATAATCTGAGAATCTAGAGTTAAAAGCGAAAGACTTTTGTAGGAAATGAAAAGGTAGCAGTTACTTGTGCAAAATTCTATTTCCAGGAAAAAGAAACAGTTCAAATATCCAATAGAAGGTGAGTATGAATAACAGCTGCACTCAAATTACTGTACATTTATTTCATACTGTTTCCTTCCAGTATTACTTTCTCAATCAGGCAGACATCGCTCACCTGAGAGACAGAGACCAGAAACCTATGAGGCTACTTAGGGCATCTGGTAGTGTACAAGCCAAGAGCTGGTGAGCAACAATGCCTTCTCTCCCTGCTGATGTCACTCAGCCCTTAGTAAGAAGGAAGATAGTAACTGTCCCTTCAGCTGGAGGCTCCAGATTCTGATCTCTTCTTCATGGAAGATGGTGGTTAGTTACTCAGACATCACGCATTTAAACAGAAATTAGCCTGTGGTGCAGCAAGCAGCTGACTGAAGCAATTCACTGCATTTGCCTTGAGGAGCCTGACTCAAAGAGGAATAGAGGACTGACTCTAAACCACAGTCCTTCACACTGTCTCCCAAGCCTTAGTATCTCCATTGGTCACATGCACTTTATGCCCACCCATACCAGGCAGTGCATTTGCATAGATGAACTTTCTGTCTTTTCATGAGACACAAAACCAGTCAAGTCTTGTGATGAGGAACAATGAGTAGCAAGAAAGTCATAGGGGCCAGATGCTCTCCTAAGGTACTGCAAGCTGAATAGCAGTGTTCCCTGAAGGCAGCGCGGCCTCTTGCACCATCTCAATGTGACTGCATCTGCTGAAAGTTTCTGTAAAGTACTTCACAGTTCTAATCCACTGAGCATCTGTGGGCACCACCACAATGCAAAGAGGACAACTCCTTTGGTTTAGCTATGAACACCTGTGTCTAAAGTGCATTGGGAGGCCACTACATCTCCAAGGCAGAGCCACAAAGCCTGAAGAAGTGCACATGTGCAATACAGTGGTCAGTGCTCTGCCCTCCTCCTCACCTTTTAGCAGCTCCCTGCTATAAGACCCCATCTTCCTGACTTGAGGCAAAGTAGGTTGTGTTTCATCTGCCACTGTGTGCTGGATTCCGTGCCCCCCCCCGCCCTTCTCCTTCCACGCCCACCTGCTGGTAGCTGATTATATTACATTAATAGGCCAGACAGCTTCACACCACATGCGCCTGAGCAAGAGATGATTCTTTTCCATCCAGAGACACTAGCTTTCCTACTAACCCTCCACAACTTCACCACCTCCTGTAACACTGGGGCTCTGGAAGAAAGCCTTTGCCTTTCAGTTAATGAGGAGCAAAGCAATATGTTAATTGAGCATACCTGGTGCTTTCAGGTCTGCACTGGGCTGCCTACTGATCAGGAGAGAGAGTTTGGGGTGCTGGCTATCATGTGCAAAGCTGTAAACAGGCATCAGACAACTGCTCATCCCAGCTCTGGCAAATGGGGGAAAAAAGCATTTTCCTGTCACAAGACAAAGTAATTCCAAACCTGTGAACCCTGAAATCATCATGCCACTCCCTTCCCCGTTAAATCCAAGCCTGGTCTGATATATCCACATGACCATCCCTCTCCCTGTACCTTCTTGCCATAGCTGCAGAGTGGATTCTCACTGTTTTACAAAAAACCAGGATTGCAACTCCAATATTCTTCATAAGGGCATCAAACTGTAGACCAGAGCAAGGAGCAAGTTCTTAAAACAAACTGGAACATGATGACCTTCAGGGTATGATTAAGGAAAGCTGATCCTTATGGCACTGGGTCTGGACTAGATGACCTTTTGAGGTGCCTTCCAGCACTCTTTCCTATGACTCTGCTTGCAAAGCCCTATTTATTAGGCAGCATTTATAGCAAAGGCAGAGCTTGCATTCCTGGGAGCAATAAATTGGCCTGCTAACTTAATTTGTTACCTATGTCAGGTTATCTATCTTATCTGGTCACTAACACACAATTCAGAATAGTTGCCAACACTATGTAAAATTTTATTCAGAGTTAATATTAATAAATCCCACTAAATAAATGACACTATTATGAGCCAGTGGCTCACAATAAACTAAGGAAGTATCCAAGAGACAGCTTTCCAACATTCTGCTTTTGCTGCCATACAAAGCAACCTGCTATATTACAGATGGCTGTTAATGATTATATAAGAAATAAACACACCATGGAAAGCTCTATATTGACTTTTTTTTTGGCATAAAAATCCAGTGGAAAATGTGTTCACAATATATCTGTTTCTGATATTTGGAGGGGGAGGAGGGGCTGTCTTGTGAAATTCACCTTTTCTTTTAATAATCAGTCATCAGTATTTCTCAGGGAAAATTTTCAGGCCCCAGAGGCTGTCAAAGACACTTGCTGACTGTTTCAAAGTCCACCATATCTCTTTTGACAGCCTTAAAACAGATTATCACAGCCTGTATTTTTTTTTTTTTTTCCTTTTCAGGTCACATCCTTCTTTGCAATCCAAGTCCCAGCCAGCCATATGCTTGAATATCTACTCTGAAAAAAAGACTTTGTTCTTGCAGAAAGAGGTAACAAGGAGGGAAGAGCAAAAAGGGAGGAAGAAAGCATTATTTATGTCTCTAAGTTTGGAAGATGGGCAACTGAGAAGAGAAAAACCACATGAGGATCATCAACTAGAATCATAGAATCACAGAATGTTTTAGGCTGGAAGGGACCTCTAGAGGTCATCTGGTCCAACCTCCCTACACAAGTAGGGACATCTCTACCTAGGGACATGTCTACCTAACTCGGAAGACTGTGGTTTATGCCTTCCAAAGACGTTACTTTGTAGGGTGGCCTGCAAGCCAGGCAGATGGGTGTCTTGGCTTCCAGGAGATTCTAGGATGGAAAAGAGAAGAAGAAATTATATGGGAAACTTGTAATATATGTTTAAAGCTGTAACTCTTCAGGGGCTAAATATAGGACAGATATCTTGCTGCTTGGTGGAACAGGGACTGTATTAGAGCATTTGCCCAGAGCTGAAATAATTTAAGGAAGCCTTTCATCAATAATTAGATCACCAAGGGGCAGGGAAAGGCAAGTTTATTTACACACCTGAAAATATATGTACATTTGTGGCTATTGTTCATACTGAAATATCTAACCACAGTGTATTTAAACAGTGATTTGCTGTAAGTTAGAAAATTTAAAAAAAAAAAAAAAAAAAAAAGATGCTCCTTAATAATACATTCATGTTTCTCTCAATGTTATTTCAGGTTACTTCATGTATTTATTGACTCACAGATAGTTCACTTTATGCTGTTTTATAAAAAAATTAAAAATAAATCAGAGCCCAAATTATCTTCTAGATAATTTGGTTAAAATGGCACTGCATTGTGAGAGAATTCTTGATAGCCACCACAATCTCCATTCATGTCTCCAAGCTCCTGATTTACTGAAATTTATCTGTAAAGTGCCTTAACATATTATAAGTGGAATGCTTACATCTGTGACGAATGTCATCAATTGCTGTTAATAATGCCTAATAAAGGACTTGTTAACACATCGGGAATGGAGGAGCCAAAGGGCCTGATATCCCTTTAAACCACCATATACTCTTTTGACATCACAGTAACCATTTCAGCCTCACAAGCAATTGGCTTTGATTATGTATTGTATACGTCGCTCATGGTAATATGAGTGATCTTTAACATGCCTTACATTTATGTTGACAACAACTGTACTAGGTTCTTTACAGACCAAAAGATGTAACCATTGCCTTGGCAGGCTTACGGTCTTCAGAGACTAGAAAAGTGAAAGTGTAAAGACAGCAGGAGTTAGTCCATCTCTCTCAAGCTAAAGGTTAGTAAACATTGTGCATTTATTAGTAAACACATTTGTGTGTAACACAATTACTAGAGTGAGTTTTCTTAAAGTGCCACTCACAGCCTCACATATAGGAAGGTCTGTTCACATCAGTGCTGCATCCCACAAGTTACAGGAGAAAGGGAAGATCCTTTAGGGATGGTCCTAACAGGATATAAAGGGCTCCATGAATAATTATCTCTGCCCATAACCATGGAAAACTGAGATAAAACACATCTATCCATAATGCTGCTTTCATAAACTTACTAATGTAGAAGAGACACACACAGGGGGGAAAAAAAAAAAAGACAAAAAAAAAAGACAATTAAAGAACAGAAACTAGTCAGGGCTTTTCTTGATGTTAAACAAGACCTCCTTTTAATCATGCTTACTTTATATGGCTCTGGGGGGTATGATGCTTTTGGCAAAATCTTGTTTGAGTTACTAAAGCACAATCTCACAGCCCAGACTGAGCTTTTTAATCTGTCCTGAGAATTTAAACCATCTTGGTCATTCTAAATCAATATATTTTATAGCATCTGTATTTTTCTGTAAAAAAAAATCTGTATAATATGCACAGAATTTATTAACACAAACATACATAGATGCAATATGCAGTCTACATTTATACATGTTTGCAAATAATTT
>JANHGN010018618.1:15051-41796 GCA_024605025.1 Megaceryle maxima | reverse complement strand
CCAGTGGGAGATGTCCCTGCTTATTGCAGAGGGTTGGGCTAGCTGACCTTTAGAGGTCCCTTCCAGCCCAGTACTTTCTGTGGTTCTCTGATTCTGTTTCTAGACATGTTGATTACTTGTGATGCGTCGTAACTCCAGACATGTTAAATGGGCTGTGGAGTGTGTCCATACATTGAACCAATCCTGAAACTACTCCTGGGCATTTTCCTATAAGGATGTCTGCCTTTAGAAAGTTGGCAAGTTGCCTTTTTGGTGGTAAAGGTAATTCTAGGCTATTTGGAGTATTTTTTATTGTCCTTGTCATCTTCTACCTTGTTTTCTGTCACCATTTTCCTTTGTAGGGGTGAATTCACACACGTTTCCCTCTCTGCATCCCATGTGTGTAGTGGATTACTCACACATGCCTCACTCAGAAAAGGTATTTCTAGGTTTTTCCTTAACAGCCTGTAGCAGTACGTCCTGCCCAGTGACACCAGTGCAAATGTTAAGGAGTTAATGCCCCATTCTGGGGAGGGTGACCTATCTCACGACCAACAGTTTCACAGTGAACCTGCAATGAGTTGTTTTCTGAGTTGCTGTGTTGGACTCATTAAGAAGGGCTTGTTCTTGTTCCAAACCTTCTTTAATAAAACATGCACCGGAGTATTTGCAAAGCTGGCAGCGCAGCGAGACCTTGCACCCTCTGCTGCCAACTGAGGAGCCCTCGAGGCTGCTGCCAGCACAGTGGCACCATTAGAGGCACAGTCTCCAGAGAAAAATCATCTCTAGGCAGTGACAGTAAGAGTTGGAAATGTTAACCATTTTAAATGAGCAACAATTTGCCCAATTATTATTATTGGTTTTTTTAAATCTCCAGCCTGCAGAGCTGGTCAGCTGTATTTACCTACACACACCCCAGTGTAATCTCCTATTTGCGTGGCTGTCTTCTCATCTGGAACCTAATACTCCTTTTCATGAGTGGATTCAGTGTGGTGCTGCCTGGACCATTCCTGAACAGCAGGGTGGTTTGCTGCAGGCAGGAAATGTCCTATTTTTGACATGAATAAGGTTCCTCATGTTGTATTCAATGACATTCTTATAAACAAGGTGGTGAAACCAGTCAGAGAAAACCACGTTTGGAAGATACCACTAAGAACGTGGTTATTAAGTTTACTGCAAGGAAATAATTTCAAATCCACCTTCAATGTTTTCATTTCATGATCTGAAAATTATGAAACCTGCCTAAAAATCTGAGAGTAGTCTGAAAGGATACAGCTAGGTTTTAAAGGTTCTCATCTAACTAGAGAAATGGTCTGGAAAAAAAAGAAATTCCAAATTTGACACCAAAAGAATGGCATCTCGGGTGGATGGCAGTCCACAGTAGGAGCATGGGAATCAAAAGAAAAGAAAAAGAAAACCCTGGGGAGATACCATGGATTGTAAGGTGATGGTGATTCCTTATCACGTGTTTAGACACTGGAATGGGCTGCCCAGGGAGGTGGTGGAGTCACCATCCCTGGAGGTGTTTAAGGAAAGGCACTGAGTGCCATGGTCTGGCTGATGCCATGGTGTTGGGTCACAGGCTGGGCTTTGATGATCTTGGAGGTCTGTTCCAGCCCCAGTGATTCTGTGTTGTGACAATAGTGAGGATGACATCAGAGTCTACAGATGAAAAGCTGTAAACCAACTAAAGTAATCTTTCCTTTCTATTCCACGGTGGCAAGTACTCAACAGTCAGTCTGTGTCCTTCCAAGGGCTGCACCTCAAGGAAGATTTGTGTCAGTCAGAGAATATCTGAGGGATAGTAGTGAAGTTAATCTAAGACCTGGAAAATACGACTTAGAAGAAAGTTTGAATGGGGGTAGCTGTGGTAAAGAGGAATCTAAAGAAGAGAGGAGTCTTCTCAAAATGCCCTGCAAAGAGGAAGAGGATGATCTGTTTTCTGTCATGGTGGTTAGTACAAGAAGTAATGACCTTGAGTGGCAGCAGTGAAAATTCAAAGTGAAGGTGGTGGGGATGAGAAAGTACAGTGATGACCACAGGGAGATGCAGGGATAGACTGTGGCTTTTTCACTCCCTGTAGCCCACCCACAGGAGACCTTTCAAGCTGAGCAAAAAAACCCTGTCTGACAGGAACTGTGGAATGCTGTTTGTGTGGATGCCATCTACACTGGCTACACGTGATGGCATCCACTTCTTAAGCTGCATAGAAGGATCAGTAAATAATGATGTTGCTGTTCATAGTGGGTGGCGTTTAAGGACAACATAAAGGAGACATCTTCCTCTATTTGCAGCTGCAAAACAGGTTGAGCTTTATAGGCTTTGACTTTGTAAATTGGTGTTGGGTCTTCCTCTAGAATAGCCCCGGGAAGTAGGTATCATGTCTCAGTTACCTTCTGTGTGTAATTTCTCTGCTATGACAATAGCTCTAAAGAGAAAAGGATACCAGTGGTTTTGGTTACTCTGTGGTTTGGGTTTGTTTTTTTTTTCCTGAGGGAGAAATTCCTACCTGCAAACATCGTCTGGCTTCGGTACTACGTGTGGTTTATTCACTGCTGCTTCTGCTTATTGCAGTGAAAGAAATAACCCATAAAAACATGGGATGTTCTAATCCAGGAAATGTGGACTTGTTGGAAGACAGCTGTTTAATGTCCTCTGGAACTAAGGGTGGCATTGCTGGCTTTGAGCAACACCAGTTTGACAGTACTCCTGGCTTTTGGGTGTGCATTGGTTGCTGCTGAGGAACTAGTACATCTCTCTTAATCCTGTTTTCCTGCCAGCTTTTTTCTCTGAAAATCAGTTGGTTTTTTTCTTCCTTATATGATTTTTGTTGGGTTTTGTTTCTTTTTGGGTTGTGTTGGGTTTTTTGGGGGTTGTGTTTTTGTTATTTTATGGGGGTTATTCTGTTTGTTTGTTGCTGGTTTGTTGGTTGGTTGGTTTTTTTAATTAGTTTTGTTTTCTGGTATTACTGCTAAATAGACATCGTTCTTTCATGAATCAGGTATTAGTTATAGCTGATCCAGCTATCCCAGAGGAGACCAGTGTTAAGAAGAAATGGTGATGTCATAGTTCCACTCCTCTTCACAGAATGGACTCGGCAGGGGAGGGAATGTCATGCAGCATCACTTAAAGATGCCATCTTGCAGCAAGCATCTCTCTGGCTTTTCAGATGAACGTGTAGGAGCGAAACAAACTAGTTTGTGATTCTTCATGCCATGTGGCTTCTCATTATCCATTGTTTCAAATCTGGGAGACGTCTTTATTGACCTAAGAGTTTTCAAGCAAAAATTTCAGTAAGAAGGCAGAATAATGTTACTTGTTCAAAGGTGGACATTGTGCCAGGGATCTCCCCGCCCCCTGCGCTTGTGAAATGTGGGATCTGTGGTCTGTGCCCAAAAAGTGGAAAAGAGGTGTCCATTTTCTGTCTTCAAACCTCATCATTTTATTCCTCTCTGCTGCGCGTTGTACTCTGTTCTGCTTTTCAATTCTAAGAAGTTGTCTTGCCTGTCATTACCTGTGATTTCTGTTGTGATAGGGAAAAGGTAGGGGTGGTGTGTCAGCAGCTTCACGTTCTTGGCACATTCTATGGAAACACATAGTCAAAGTAACAAAACTTGTGGAAGCAGAGTCTCATGGGCATAAAGTAAAGTATTACTCAGCTTCATCCTTTGAAAACAACCGGTGCAAAATATTTTTGTCCCCGAAAGACATAAATCAAAAAGCAGCATTGACTTTCTTTAACATATGCTCGTGCTTGGCAAAAGCAGTGGCAGAAAGCGTGTCAAACGATGGTGCTTGGAGTATTAAAGTTTTAACTAAATATCAAACTGGAAACTGGTTAATCCAGAGAAATCCGTCATAAAGATCGCTTTGGAAGGTGGCTTCAGTGTGATTTCTAGTGACATATGGGGGCTTAAAATATAATCTAATGATATATCTCCATCAGTGAGATGTTTATGTAGCGTGATTGCAACAGAGAAGTCTTTTCTTGTTAATTTATTAGCATAATGGAAGCTCTAATATTTTTTAGAACAACGCAAAGAACAAGTTTTACTCAAGAACAATCTTAATGCTGGAACCCAAACTTTCTTTTGCTTTTTATATACATTTATGAGAAGAAAAATGATGCATCTAGTTTGGAGTGTGCTGAAGACTGGCAGCCTGCTGTATGGCAACCCGTGTTGTCACTGTCTTCTGATAGCATGGATTGCTGCTCTGGGTGGTAGCTTGTGTAGCCCAGCAAAGAGACAGGATAGCAGTAAACCATGGAATGGACTTGCTGAAGTAGAGGACAAAACTTCATTCAGAGGAAGCTCTGAGGGAAGAAATGTCATGTAGGAGTAATCAAATGAAGGTGTTTTCACAGAATCACAGCATGGTAGGGGTTGGAGGGGACCTCCGAAGATCATCGAGTCCAACCCCCCTGCCAGAGCAGGACACAACTAGAGCAGCTCACACAGAAATGCAGCCAGACAGGTCTTGAAAGTCTCCAGAGAAGGAGACTCCCCAGCCTCTCTGGGGAGTCTGTTCCAGTGCTCTACAACCCTTACAGTGAAGAAGTTCTTCCTCGTGTTGAGGTGGAACTTCCCGCGCTCCAGCTTGAATTCATTGCCCCTCATCCTGTCACAAGGCACAAGTGCAAAGAGGTTGTCCCTGCCTTCTTGACCCCAGCCCTTATCAATTTATAGACCTTAATGAGATCCCCTCTCAGGCTTCTCCTCTCCAGGCTAAACAGCCCCAGGGCTCTCAGCCTTTCCTCGTAAGGCAGCTGTTCCAGCCCCTTCAGCATCCTCGTAGCCTCTGTTGGACCCTCTCAAGTAGATCAAGTAGATTCAGTTCCAGGGGAACTGAAGTTTTCAAGCACTAAGAAATGTGTCTGTTTAGAACTCAAGGAAAATCCTAAATGATGTCAGTGTGTTGCAGTTTATAAACAAGGAGTTTGATTACTGCATTGCTTGGTTTTGCAGAAATGCTGTTACGTGGAGAAGATGTTTCAGTCACAGTGAGTTTCTAGGATTCATATTGGTCCCAAGTGTAAATATTTTTCCATGCTATGAAGGGTTTTAAATCCACCTATTTTTTTTGTGAATGTGATTTGTAGCATGACAAGCTGTAATTTAGCATTGCCATCCCATAGAAGTGTATCTGAGTGTTAAAATTCCACCCGTGATGCAGTTACAGTGCTTTCTAGTGTGCTTGGTGTCAGTGGCTATGCTTACACTAATGAGTCAATCACTGGGACAGAAGAGCAGAAATCTCTTCACTAGATTTTTTTTCACTCTCCAAGGTAAACTGTGGCAGGGGACCTTTGCAGCTTCTGCACGTGATGGCGAGGCAGCATCTCCAGCAGAGGTGACCAGGGGTAGAGCATGGCAGAGGCATGGCATGTCCAACCACCTTGGTGCTCTCTGGGGAGCTGAGACAGCCCTTTCACCCCACTGTGCTCCCCAGCTCCTGGGAGGTGTCAGCGCCCAAGAGGGAAAGTTGGCATCGGTCAGGGCAAGGAGTTGGAAGAGATCAGCTCTTCACAGATGCTTTTTGGCCACTCTTGTCGCTGTCTAAATGGACACAATCCAGCCTCTTTTTAAAAGTTGGGGTTTGCATTTCCTGATTATTTTAAGTATATTACAGGAGGACTGAGCCAAACCTGTTACATTACTACAGAAGAATGTTCTTTTAAGTAAGGCTAAAACTTATTACTGCATATGGATTCAGATCACATTTGTTCCCAGTGATCTTTTTTGGATACTCTGGAAGATGTATGCACCAGAATATTACATTTTCTTTGTGTATTTTTACTCATCTATCTTTTTTATTATTATTTTTTTTTCCTTTTAAGCTAATGATAGTGGGAGAGAAATCAAATCCCAGTTTTATAGATTCTGTGATATGAAAATAAAAGGTTGCCATAGAAGGGACCCACGTAAACAGTTACTTTTAGCTGTTGGGATATTTTCTGTGTCAGAGAACAATATTTATAAGTCAGTGGTGGCTTGCATTGTGTGGAAGGGAAATTGTGGGGGGAAAATGCAATATAATTGCCTTACTACAGACTGCATCATAATGCGAGTGTACAGTACAGCAAATGAATGTAATGCTGTTCAAGCAGAGGGATTTACTGCTGGATTTAGGATCTTCCATGCTGTAATCTTCATTTACATTGGAGAAGAGAGATGTTTGAGGATATTGGTCCTTTCAGTGTTGTTCAGGTACGTGCCAGCAGCATACCCCATTGATCTCTGATGCTTCAGACCATCAGTGTCCACAGTTTATAATCAATATAAAAATGGCATAGTTTCCCAGGCAAATTGAGCATATTGTTTCATGACTGTGGTTTGTCTGGGGTTTCATGACTGTGGTTTGTCTGGGGCTGCATAGTATTTTTTGACTATTTTCCCCCTGTATTATGAGACCAGTATTAAAAGCAATTAAAGTCTTCAGTCATTTTGCTTTGTGCTTCTGCAAAACTCTTCTAGGTGCTGAGAGAGGTAACAAAGCAGCCCCACGGAGTGGCATTTGTGTGATGAGTTAGAGTTTAGCTCACCTAAGGATAATGATCTAAAAGTCAGACATCTAGCTAAAGAAAACATTGGGTCTCCCTGTATTGCCAAGGTAAAGTTGTGTATCCCCCAGAAATCAGGTCATCACACCTATCAAGAGGAAAGGAATGCTCTTCTGGAGGTTGTTCATTCTTTCCAGTTTCTGCAGATGGAGTCTAGTTGTCTAGCCCGAGTCTCAAGATCAGGAATCTCAAGTTAGGGATGCTAAACCTCTCTCTGGCCCAAATTGCGCTGCTGATATCCCCAGAATTCTCGGGGTGTTAATTTTTCTGCTTTTGCCCTATCATCATTTCATGTACATTCTGTCTTGGGTTTTTTTCTGCTGGTGAAACTGGAGATTTTGTCAAATCCTCATTTTCTGTGCCTCTGGAATGTGTGTTTTATATCCAAACAGCAGCTCTGTAATCTGGACAGTTGACCATGGGTCTTAACGCTTGCCCAGCAGTACCCATCTCTGTGTAAATGTGTTTGAGTCCTAAGAGGTTTTAATCATGGTAGTTTAGTCTAAGTGACAGTGGGTTCAAGTTGGGTGTAATCATGATTTGAAAGCCTGTACTTCTTCAGTCATCTTCTGTTGCAAGAAAAAGCCTCTTCTTATATAAGTGTGTATATGTATATATCCAGATTCCCTCAAAGAAATATCTTCATTCCAAAGTTATCTTTAGAATGATGGGTCATCCAGGCTAGAGGAGCTAACACCATGACATTAGAAGCAAAGTTTAGTGTCTCTAACACTGAATGCACTTTCCCCTTGATACTTTTTTAATTCCAGGCTATCTAAATAGAGCCCATTGCTCAACACTGTTTCGTGTGTGTTGAGCTGGTGACATCATGCCATACATGCATGAGTGGTATTGCTTTGGCTAAATTCCTATCTTGTAGATGAAATTGGTGACTAAATGCTGATTGATACTTCAGTACAATTGGTACAAGGAGAAGGAGCAAGAAATGTCAGATACCTCGGGTGTATATAACCCACATCAGAGTGGTGCACGCTGGCACCAGCCCCTGGAGACTGCATCTGCTGGAAGTTTCCATTTAATGAGTGCTGCTGTGAGGTGTAAGAGAAGATGCATTTCTTTTTATGGATCAGGTTACCAACTTTTGTTACTTGTACCTCTCAAAGGAAACTCATTTAGCAGACCCATGTCTCAGTAAGGGTGAGCATCTGCTGGGGGATAGCACCAGCCCGAGAAACAGATTTCTGATTCTACATTTGCTATTAATTTGGTCACTCTGTGACCTGTGGTGACCTCTCTCTGTGCTGTAGCATAGTTTCTACTATATTGTTTATCTGGCTGACAAACCCCCTGAAAGACTTGAAGCTGTTGTAATCTAGAATGCTTTGATTGTTAGGAATGTAGAATATTAGGAAGAAGCTGCTTATAGCAAAAGAAGTGAAATATAATGTAGCTTCTAAGAGAATGACACTACTGTGAAGTAGCTGCTGAAGTCCATTGTATTTTCAGGTTATCAACAATAACTGCTATCAGCATTATGCTCTTTACATCTAATTACCTCTTTATAGAAAGCTGTTTCTGTAAAGCTTTTTCTTTACTTCCACATGTTTTACAATTCAGGCATCTAATGATTCCCCAAGACAAAGCACACCATATACAGATTGGCCCATTAGTACGAGCCACGTAATGAGATAATACTATAGGCTGTTAAACATTAATTTTTCAGTGATTGTTTCTGGCTTTTCTTACAGATTCCAAGCAGAAGTTGATAGCATTAGGCAGTATATAAAGAGTACACTAATCTGATTTTCTCTCCCTGAAGATTACTAGCTATATGCTGTCTGCCCTTCTTGAACACAATTAACACATTACATTATATTTTCAATATATTTACTTGAAAAATATTTTCATATCCTACCAGTATTCACATAGAACATCTAAAAATTAATGACTTTGCTATTATTAATCTATGTATTTTCAAGGAAAGTAAATGATTTCCAGGTAATCAAGAGATTTTTTTTTTAATATCAGCAAGATTTGAAAAACAGAGCAGGTATCTTGAAATCCAGAGGATTAAATGCACTTCATCTGATTGCATTTATGTAACATATGCAGTTCCTGATTTGGTCCCCTTTCTGTGTGTCTTTGTATGCTTCACTTGGGTTTTCTGTTTGGTTTTTTTTTTCCCCTTAAAAAACAGAGAAATACTTTGAATCTAGCTAGCCAAGAGAGTGTAATTTCCAGCACACTCCTATCTGAAATGCTTCAATTGGTGCACTTCATTTTTTACTGTAGAGGAAGCTGACGTTGACTAAAAGAAAGCACTTTGAATATCGAGGGTGTTTGCACCTAAGAATGCAAGTGCAGTGGGGAGAAAACACCGTTGCTTGTGTGTCACATCCCATCCTCAACAAGGACACAGAATTTTGTGCATTTTCTGTTCAAACTGGAGAGCATCGAGTATGAGAAGCAATATTTCTCTCAGGAAACAGACATTCCTTTGCAGAACTTTAAAAAAAGAACAGAAAAACCCCCAAACCCAGAGAGCAGAATAAGCCCTGCCATGCATGTCAACAGCAGCAGAGCTGAAGGAGGCATGAGGATCTGGAGTATGAGGAACCCTCAGGTGACAGTTTGCAGCAAAACTCGAGCACCAAGGTCATGCTGGTTCGGAAGCTGCAATTATTTTGTCATCTTTGCCACCAGCCAGGGCTTTCTCAGCTGGTTTGTAGGATGGGTTTGAGAGCTGGTCGTTGGGCCTTTGGGTTTGTGATTGGTGGTTTTTCTTCCTCCTGTAGTGTAAACCCTGACAGCAGAGGTGTGAGAGGTCGGAACAATTCAGGGCTAACAATAGAAAGGAGAAACATCTGTGAGGTTTTCCGTTTGACACTGGGTTTCTAATTTAAATGATGAGATTATGCAATTGCCTATTTTTTTACTGAATAAAACAGAAAATCAATGTGGAATGTGCAGAACATATTTACTTGAGATAACATACTTAAACGGGATTTCCTAGAGCAGCTGAATTTGATACAGCAGTCATCTTCACTGTGTGAAAGCCATAGATGCTAAGAGTCAAAAGAGTAAGGCCAAATGGAATCGAGTTCTAATCATGACAGTTGCATCATGAATCAATCCTTTTTTTATTATTATTATTTTATTGCTTAAATCTGGTAGTTTAGAAAAGTAGGCGATGGATAAAACTAATGTGTGCAAGCATATTCCTTGCACATTTTTCCATTTTCTTTGCTTCATTTCAGCTATAAACCTTTTCTTATTAAGGGAATTCATTATTAGGAGGAAGAAGGAACAATATTATGTGAAAGAATAACACGTTGAAGTGATTCTCAGCATTGCATATTGATCAAAGCTGTCTAAATGCCAATGAGGTGGGACTTCTCTAACCTTCAGTAACAGCTGATCCTGTTTAGAGGTGACTGGTCCTAGACTGAAGAGAAACAGTTGGAATGAATACTCTCTTCTGTTCCTTGAGTCTGGGGGGTTTTTAAGCACATCATTAGGATGGGTGGGGGAGAGGTGTGACTGGGGGAGACTGTGATTTCTCAGTGACTGCAAATTCCTTAATGCATTCCTATAGTCTTAAAACTACAGGACTACTTCTGTCTTAAGAAAAGAAGAGGAATTTGTAAATGATTAATGGGAAAAAACCTGCAGATATATGTTGAATTCCTTTCAAAGGGTGCATGGTAAAGATCTTCATATATGTATATAAATGAACGTGAGGAAGCATTTTTGTTTCTTCTTTGTTGCCTATTTGAAGGACTAGGCAAGTGGTAGGTGTGCTAATACAGAAATCTTGGGCTTAGTTCTGAAAGTTAATGTACAGAAAATCAATGGAAGAGGTAGAATGGCTGTCTGTAAAGGCTCAGGTATAAAGTAGTGCCTTCTACCTAAATCCAGCTGAGTGATCTCCGTCTGTGAGCGAATCAAAACGTTCTTTTGTGTTCCAACAGAAACATTTATTTGCTGTTTAAACTATTGAGCAGCCAAAGTGAACTGCTGACAGATCGGGTTCTCATTTCGCTCGTGTTGCTACACAGAATTAAAAGCATAAAAAGTTCACTGTCAAGTGAACACCAACTATCTTCAAGAAAGACAGAAAGCATGTAAGGAACACATAATTTACTTTAAGAAGAAAGATGAACTAAATGAGAGAGAATTCTCAAGGAATTGTCATTTTATATTCATTGAACTTAGATGAAAGGCAAGTTAGAATAAGTATGTTCTTGCCTTTCCTCTTGAAGTAACTTTCCACTTCAGCAGCCAGAAACGTAGAATATATACATTTAAGCCTGTATCAGTCTGTAGATATGCTTCCATCATTACACAGTGAAGTGTAGAAGTGCTTTCATGGGACTCTGAGTCCCAACCTAAGCACCAGACACATGTTTCTTCCATGGCACCTCCATATATTCCTAACTCCCAGAACAGAGTGGTGTGCTGCATGCACTGGATATTCTCCTATCTGTTACCAATAGTCTTATTTTACTATCAGACTTCTGACTTAGGTGATTACAAGAGTAATTACTAGGTAATTACAAGGGAGCAATAGTGATCAGCATAACATAGACTTTAAGTCTTCTGTTGTGGGAGACAAGGCAATAGTGGAAAATGGAGATTCAAGCCTATGCTGTAATTCTTTCTGCATTTTGTCTTTTGTCAGTCAGATTTGGAGCAAACCTGGACTCGAAACTGCAGAAGTGGGTGGCGACAATAGACAAATAGAAAATTAGTCTAGAGAGGAGCTTTTCTGAATAAGGACAGTGCCAGATACTTGTCTTTACTCAAAACCTGACCGTGTTTCACTCGTTCACCCTTCCTCACTTGGATATTTTAGGTGGAAGATAAGCTCTCACTGTGACTGATGGAAAGTGCAAAGGCTTAGGGATGGAAGCATTGTCCTATAGGACTCTGCTTCATGGATTACACCCAAAATGCAGAGTTTTTGAGGTGCCATCTCTCAGCACCTGTTTTTCAGCAGTTCCTTAGCCGTCGAGCTTTTAGAACTGCAACCCCCTTTAAGGTATCCCAAGCCATGTTTTAGTCTCCTAAAACTTGATTCCTACATATTGTAGAGATTTCCAAGCAGTGCTTTTGTAGTTAGAATTAAAATAGCTGATTTTATAGATGCAGGTTGCCCCACACCGGAATTAAGTCATTTCTTTAATCAACAGCTCACAGCCACTTTACAGTAGATAATTAATGTCACTTGCTGACTGACAGCTGAGGTAGTGTAACCAAATGCTTTAGGTGAGAAGCGCGTTGGGAAGAAACTCCACAGTGCACCAAGTAGCATTTCCACAGCACACATCATACCCTGGAGAGAAGCAACTTTACAAAGGCAAACGTGTTTACAAAATAAATCACAGTTTTTAAAAAACTCTCTATATTTAACAAACCCAGTACAGAAAATAGAGTAACTTTTTTTTTTATGATTTTTTGTGAGATGGACTCCCAAAACATTCTTGGTTTTGCTCAAGATCATCTATACCAGTGATCACTTGTACTCCAGCCAGACTAGGTATGTTACTCTAACCATGTTCCTCTATGATAGCCTGGTTGGTCGTGTTCTTTCTCCCCTCTGTAAGGAGCTATTGCATTATTTCTCCCTATTTATGCCATCAGGAAAAGCAGTTAAGAAAATTATTATTCATGTCATATCATAGACAGTAGAGCAAAGATTTGCCAGAGACAGGCTTGTCTGTAGTCGTTCCTGCTCCACTTTGACACTCTAGCCACCTTTTCTCATTAAAATGTCAGACTATAATGGATTTTGCATAAATTTATATAAGGCAAAGCCAGATACTTTGACATCTCCAGTATCCTTTTGTTTGCTGGAAGAATATAAAGTGCTTGATGTTTTCTCAGTGCACTGAATAATTTTTTCTTTTTTTGCTACAGATGTTCACTGAATTTTCACTGCCATCCCACATGTGGGACTTTGTACATGTCAGCTGAAGGATTAACTGCTTCTGCCCTTCCTCATGATCATCCCCTTGATTTCAACACTGCTCCTCTGTGCAGTAGTTAAATCAGCAGGTTATCTGGCACCAGAGACTTTTCCCTTTCCACTTTTCCAAAAAAAGAAAAAAAAAAGAGAGATCTTAGTAATTTGGCACTGCTGTGTTCAACCATACACAGCTGAAGTGGTCACTTAATTTCTCACAGGATTTTTTTTCTTTATCTTTCTCTGTATTTAAGATATTAAAGCCTTAAACTGTAGCAGTTGATTTGGAGACTCAGTAATATAGAGACTTAATTCACAATTTCCCAAACCACGAGATCTCTTTTCCTTCTCCCCTCCTTTCTTCCCCCTCCCCTCCTTTTCTTCCCCCTCCCCTCCTTTTCCCTCTCCCGCTTTGCTTCTCTTCTCTAAAAGCAGCTGTAGGAGATAGAGTATACCCCTTCATTTTACAATGAAAAGTTGCATTTTGAATATTGAATTAAAAAAGCTAAATGCAAATTAAAGCAGTGGTGTTCAAAGGACAGCCTCAAAGCAAAGATGAACATTTTTTGAAACACTCTTTGCATTTCCACTTGGACATTGCCAGAGTTTCGAAGTGAGGTTTTCAAAATTATTTTCTCTCTCATTATTTATGTAATTATCAAAGCTTTCATCTCTATGCTTTATTCGTCCTGCACTGCAGCCACATGTGGATTTACTAACAGTAGGGTTCATTAATGCTGGGTTTCTGATATCTGTTCCTTCCCTTTCATCATTAATAGGATAGGATTTTTACTCATAAATATAATGCTGATGGATATAATGAATGGCTTAATCAGTGACTTAATCTCTTCATCAGTGAGGTAGTCCAGTGACTTGCTGTTGATGCTAATGAAGTTACCTAGAGAAAAACAACATTTAACTGCAATCATTGAAAGAGTAGAATCGAATTTGGATTTTAATTCACGACACTGGAAACTGTAACAACTTACCAGATGAAAATGCTCTTCCTAGACTTTGCAAGATGCCACTTGGAGAACTGTGAATTAAGGGTATATTTCCATGGATGTTTTGCACACGCATCAAAGCAAAAACCAACTTTCTCCTAAGCAACAAAAAATACCAAAATAATGTAACAGCAATAGGTGATGATTCGGTTCATGATTTGTTTCTGTTCATTGTTAAGAGTTCTACTGTTGGGAACTGTATTTTACTGTTGGGTCTGTATTTTAGGAGGTGTTCTTACACCTTTAAGTAAATCAGTGTTCTCATTGCTACTTTGGGCATGCAAAAGATAAATAGTGGGATTTAAGAAAATTTCAGATCAAGTCAACTTGAAAAATATGATGGAGCTGAGTTGTCTTGGTACTGCATGGGTTGCTGAGAAGGGGGTTTTGACCATCCTCTCAGACAGGACATTCCAGTTGTATCCCAGTGAGAAAGGCTATTCCAGTCACTGAGCATCCTCCCTGCCTGTCTGACATCAGGATGGTTCCCACCACCTCCTTGCCCACTCGCCCTGTGGTGCAGGCACAAACGTCGCAGCCCTGTGGCCACTCGCACCAGCTTGTAGGAAGCATTGCAGCTATTCAGAGAGTAAGTAAAGATGCTACTAAATGGGATTTAAACTGTGTGCAGAAGTGTGAAAATAAGTGTATTTCTGTGTTTCAGCAGTATTGCTCGGGTACCCTTAGGGTTTTGGAGGGAGTCAGAGTTGCGCAAGCGGCGCTGGGAAAAGCAGTGCTGCTCTCAGTCAAAGGGAAACAAGGATCTAGATGTGACTAGAACTCTCTAGCAAATGTAGCATAAATTATGACCCAAGTGGGTTTTTTTTTTTTTACTACATATTCCTTCTCACTTTACACTCCAGAACAGGTGTTAGCCACAGTCTCCTGGCAAAATTGTATCTTTGCTAATTAAATTCTGCCCTGCTAAATTCCCCCTGAAATTTTAATTGGATTTTGTATTCCTCACTCTACACCCTAAATTTGTTGTGTGAGGCTGCTTGGTGCTACTGAATGGCTGCATTTAACTGGTAGCTGACATACTCCTTATCCCCTAGTATGGTGTCTTCGTGAAGTGATTTAACATTTGTTAATGCTGATAGCTACAATCCATGAAATCTTCATCAGAGGAAAGGAATTCTTAGTTTCCTCTCCTCTTCTCAAGTGATTTTATTTGGCTAAAATCTGCATTAGAGAATTGTCTCAAGGGAATGTAGATGGAGAACTGGAAAATGTTTCCTTCTTCCAAAACAAAACAACCCACCCCAATTTCATCCATGCTGAGAAGTGCTTTAAAAAGAGAGCGTAGTATAAAGATGGACTGTACGATGAACTGAGCTGAGCCATTGTTCTGATGGGGCGGATGATGTGTTCTGGAAATGTGCTACCAGAAATTGTTTTTCTCTGTGCTTTAGACCATTCACAAGTTAGCACTTCATAACACACCATGGATTCATTTGCAGATACCTTAAATATGGACTTGAACTGAATAACAGAGCCATAAACATTTTATAGTCCACTAAGTTATGGCAGATAGCTTGAAAGCAGAATTGTTTCTCATTTTTTTTCCTCATATGCTTCTAATTAATTTTCCTTTTTAAGAAGGGGTTTTCTTTGTTGGAATACCTCTTTCTTTTTTTATTTCCAAATTCAATCTGATTTTTGCCGTCCTGTAATTTAAGTGCTAAAATACGTGAAATCTTTCTAAGTTGGAATGATTTTTCATGTGATAATGCCAGTGTTCTTCTGATTGAGTTTCCAATGCTGTGTAATGTTCCCACAATGGTAAAAGCAACTGAGAACAAGTCCCCAGTGTTAGCCTGACATTCTTTTTGATCACCTTTCTGGGCTGAAAAGCGGCTACTGGCAGATCCTCAACAGATGTAAACCCTCTTGACTCTATTGACAGTCAACACCATCTGAGCATCTGTCACTGTATCACTCTCTTTTCTCAGACAACAGAATTCTTTCTGCAGTATCTGAGTTACCAGTGACTCTGAAATACTGACATATGGTAACTGCAGAACGGAGATGATGGGACTGCACCTTCTGACATGTCTCCTCGTGGTAAAACATCACACACGTCAAGGATTCTTCTCAACAAAGTCAGTGAAAATTCTTTTTCAAAGGTATTGTTTCTGAATATGCAGTTCAGATAGAAGTCCTATGGAATTTTGTTGTTACCATGTACAACAAATATCACAGCTTGGTGATTTTCTGTGAATTTTTTTTTTTTTCCCCTGATATGTGGTGTTATTTATGTAGGATCTTGATATACTTGATATTCAAGTTATGTAGTTTATATGCATACTTTTATACCTTAGACCACGGATTCATACTCTGCTATTTAGAGTGGTAAAACATTTTAAAATCTGGATGTTTATAAAGAAATATAACATCTTTTTCCATATGTTTGCAGGAAAAAAAAGCCCTCCAATTCTTTTTTTTTCCTTTATTCTCCTGTTTTTTAATGGATTGCTGGCTAGTGTACCAGTAGGCTCTTTAAATGCTGGCATGTCATATCTTCAACTATCAACCTTATTCCCAGCTCACTGATGATCCTACAGAAAATGTTACCAATCTAATGCTTTTTTTCCTCATTTAATGATGTGTCAAATAGTTGTAACGAACAGGGTCATGAATACGTTTGGGTTAGTGAAGAGGACAACAGTTTGATCAGTGCACCATAGGTTTTTAGTTTATTCATTCTAATTAAGCTGTCAGCCTGCCTCTTGTGTATACAATTTCATCCAAGACCAGACGAAACGAGCAAAAGAATTTGGAAGGGAAGTTTTGCTTAAATTACCATCTACTTAGCATTTAATATTATTAAGTCCTTCTCCCCCCTCTTTGTTCTAGGAGGCTGTTGAGCTATTTTATAATATTGGGAGGTATTTTTACCAGTGGTCTCCAGCTCTGTGGCTGCAGGGAGAATTTAGGGGGTGCCCGAGGAGGTGCTGAGGTTGAGCATCCAGCTTAAAGCTCAGTGATGTATCCTCTTAGAGAGCTACTCCTCTCCATGCTGCTCCTGGGCTTCTGGTGTTTACTTTGCTTGTGACCACAGGGATATGTGGGCTTTGTATTTTCTGGGCTTGGGGATGACCCTCTTCTTTACGTGCACGTGCGCTTACGATTGCGTAGTTATTAGTGTAGCATTGCTGTTGGTAACGGTCAGTTCCATCCAAGGGAAGAGTCTAGTCTCTGTGGTTTTCCAGTGTGGAAGGTTTCACTTCAGCCTTTTTAGTTTTGTTCTCATATGTAACTTTGCTAATGCTTTTTAAACAGTGCTGCCTTGAGTTTGCAGACCCGGATGGCTTTTGGTTTCCTTGAAGAAAAAATTCTTATTTCTTCCCCTTTGTGACATTTTTTGCCTGGATAACTCTCAGTACTTCTCCACTACAAAAGTCTATTTATTTTTCCTATTAAATATATCTATCTATATATGGGGGTTGGACTCGATGATCTCCAGAGGTCACTTCCAACCCCTACCCTTCTCTGATTCTATGATATCTAAGGAAATACTTTACAAAGCAGGAATGAAACTCAGTCCGTGTTCCTGTATGAGTGCTCGGTCTACAGGGAAGGTAATAAAGTATTTCTTACACATTTCACCACTGTACACACCAGTTCAATGTAATTACAGACCTTGTGCCCAGGAAGGCATTGGGTCTGCAGCCTTTTCACTTAGTCTAAGAACTCCATGAGATGTTCCAAGTCAAAGAGCCTTTTAAAAGCCACTTGGGACAGTTCAGCTCTTCAGTGACAAAATGACGTGATAAAACTCTAATGAGGGAGATCAGTATCTTCAGCCCAGTGCTTTCCAAAGGTCTGTGTTGCATATTCCTGTTTATTCTTTGCCACTTAAAGGGCCTTTCATTCTAAACTTTGGACATAAGTAATAAGTTGCTAAGATAAGCTACCTTATGCAATAGTAATAATAGAATATTTCCTGGTAACTCCAGCACACATGTACTTGTAACAGAAACTGACTCCAGCAGGAATTCAGATGTTATACAAAGTTGGGAGCACCACAGATAGAAGGACAGCTTAATAAACATGTCAATAAGGTGGCTGTTTGATATTTCTGGCACAGATATGCTGCTGAGCCATGACAGGCTCTCAGAGACTGAGGAAGCCAACTCTCGTGTTTATGGCAACAGAGCTGACTGTACTTTCAGCTTCTTGCTTCTACACAGAAGCAGTGTATTCCCTGCAGAGAATAATTTTCTGCACAGCCACGTGCAGGGTAACACTTCCCCGAGGAAGGGCAAAGTCATGGCAATATAAATGTGGCTACTGGACGCGTGCGATACAAATAAGCTTTGGGTCGTATGGATATGGTGGGAATGTCACTGTGCAGGGAAGAAAGCAGTTTAAGTAGGGATCACACAAGCACAGGTATGGAATGTCGTAGGCTGGTGTGGAAATATTGACAAATTGCTTATCTTTTTTTATTATTATTATTATTTTTTCAGTTTGGAACAGAATTTGAGCCCATTCCTTCAAAAATGACACTGTGCAGTTGTCAGAAAAATGTAGTGATTCTGACGTACTAATAATAGCACTTTCCACTGCTGCATTGTGTATCATCCACTATTGTTTTATTCATATGTTTTTCTCTTAATTTTTTTGAAGAAGGGTATTTATTTCAAAGGCACGAGAGTGCTGCGGTCCACATGGGGCTCTCAGCATAAAGATGTAGTGCTTGAACTTCTGTATTTGAGGCTGATTCCCTTTTATGTATGTTAAAATATTGTACTGGACTCGTTTTAATGAACATTTACATGCAGATAGCCTGCTTTTCCAGCCCAAGAGGCAACCTTATGTAATAGCTATTTGCATATTGACACAGTTACCATCCTAGAGCTGGAGGAAAACAGAATAAAAGTCACCAGCGTGCTAAAACCTGCTTGCAGGCAAAAGTTCCTTTAAGGGTTGACACTGTCTGGTCTCAGTCACATTTACTTCAAGAAATAGGCATAGCCTCGAGCAATGCCTGGAGTTACTCGGAAGAAAAGTGAATGTTGGAGAAGTTATAGACAATACTGTTAACTTCAAAACTTCTGAAATGTGAAATGAGGTAATAAACTCTTCTTGGTATGGTACCGGGGGATGTCAGTGCAAACCAGAGGGGAATAAAGGGTACCAGGTAAACCAGATATTACCAGGATTTACCATGGTTTTGTGGTACATAGAAGTCAAAACTTTAAACTGAATTCAAGTGACCTCTTCTAGTGAGGAAAATGTGAAAGGAGGTCGCTTCTGCTCTGGATTCCACAGAAGATGCCAAAGATCCCAAGCAGCATGTTTGGGGCTCCTCAGGGTTACAGTCTTCGGTGCCAATTAAACTCAGAGAGCTGAAGGAGGTTTCTTTCTCCTTCTTTGGCCTTGTCTCATCTCCTGTTAAAACACTTCTACTTCCTGCTACCTTGTGCATGCCTATCCACAACCATTAGCATCTCGTTACCCGCCAAATACCTTTGCTTCCTATACCCTTTCGACAACCTGGAGGGGTTTGTGTCAAAACAGTTTATTCTTGCCTCTTGCAGCACCCTAGGAAAGTAGCTGGGACACTGCCAACAAACCTGTGCTGTCTTTTCTGATACGGGTGACACAACAGAGTTCCCTCCAGAGAAGTCCTCTGAGCACGCAGCTCCCACTGAAATATTTTGAGAAGGCAGCAGCGTGGTTTCCCAGCCATGCTCTGTGAAGGACATCTAGGAATGTTACGGGTCTGCTGCAGTGTTTAGGAAATATTGATGTAGTTCTAATATTGTCAGGGTCTATAATTAAAATTCCTACAAGCTTCATTCACATGGTGCTGTATAAATAGTTCTCCACAGCAAAGGTTTGTGTAATTATCCTTGAAAAAGCTTTTAGGAGACAAAGGACTTATCCAGATAGGAAACTATATTAAGAAAAAGTTCCCAGATCGATATATATGGACAGCTTTAGAAAGAGTATTCCTTGTAAGTTACTCATTACTCAAAGAAAATTAATTTTTGCAGGCTCAATTAAGTGGCCAAAACCAACCTTAATTCTGCATGTGTAAAACCATGGGTTGGTTGGGATTTTTTTTTCTGATTTCTTTTTATTTTGTTCTGATGATACCTATCTCTTATCAGTAAAAGTTGTCAGCAGGTTGTGGTCGAGCAGTCAATGAGAGCAATGTCCCTATTCTTCCATAACAAGAGATTTACTTAAAAGCAGAAGTGGTTTAGAGACTGTGATGCCCTGAATACTACAGGTAAGGACAGAACAATATTGCAGAACCTTGCCTCACGCCGCTTTACAAGCTAAGGTACCTTAATGAATAAATATTTTCCTGAATGGAGCAAATGGCACAGGCACCAGACAGCACAGCTTTCTTCTACAAATTACATTTTACTCCTTATGGCCTTAGATTTTTAATACAGCTATGGAATAATTAAGCAGAGTGGAGCATTAATGAAGTTTTAAAATGTTAAAGTTGCCAGATGTTGTTCATTTTTCCTTTTTTTTTTTTTTTTTTAAATGTACATCAGCATTCAAAATGTAGGCTGATAGCAGGTTGTGGGGAACCTAGCTAGGTAAGAGCAAGTGTTAAAGATTGAGCCTGTGTAGATGGTGCTTTGCTGCTTCACTTGTTCGGATGTACCCGTCGCTTCCATTTCCAGTTCGGAAAAGAACTCTCAAATCAGATAAAAGGGCTACACACCAACATGTATATAGTCTTTCAATGGAGCCTTCCTTTAGGTAAGGAAATTGGGAAATGTATTTACCTATTAGAAACAACAGTCAATGTCTGAGCCCCTTTGTCATTTCCAGGGCATATATCATTGTTTTGGACACCAATTTTCCTCTTCATAAATTTCAAGTTAATGTAGCCAAATGAGATAAATTTGTAGGGATCGGCTCAAAACTTTTGAGTATGGGTTGCAGTGATGAAATCAATGGTAGGGTGCAAATGTGTTTGTTTTCCCCCGATGATCTTTGTCCTTAATAAAGGGTGGGAAGAGAAAAGAACTTGTCATTTTTACCCACTCACTGTGGATGTTTCTTTTACCATAGAAGTTCTGTTCCTGGAAACATGACCTAGACATCAGAACCAGTCTTTGCTTTTATGCAACAAGTTGGAGCTTAGGGCAGTTCCATCAATCTTCAAAACTACCCTTTTGGAATACAGTTGAGAAATTCAGTATATATTTGTGCAAACCCACGCTGGATCTTTAATATTATGCAAGAAAATAACAGTGTTTTTGAATTGAACCATTACTTATGCATATGCTTCGTTTAAAAGCATGCAAGAGCTTTCACATTTGCTTCTTTGCTGATTGAGACTACCCATGCAAAATCTACTCCTTTTCTGGCTATTTTTCATGTCCTTATTGATACAGGTTTTTCCTCAAATCTGCAACTTGGATACCACCAAATTAATTTGCTCAGATACACACAAGCGTGGCACAAGGAACTTGCCCAAAGAAGATGAAGCAGAGGCTGAAAGAGGTTGATTAGGTTCAAGGTCTTCAAAATTCCTTTGGTCGAGGAAATGCAGTCAACAGAACAAGGTGGCCAGGGTAATAGTGCGGGACCAGGTGCTGTTGACTGCCTCGGGTATTCGTGGCTTCCTTCTGCCCATTCAAAACATGACTTCTCATGGGTGATGCTGCCCTCGCTATCCTCAATCTCATTGCCCAGTTGTTGCTGCTAGTGCAAAAGACAAAACCCCACATCTTTTAAAAGGTCTATAATGTAGATTTTTATTTATTTTTTGTTAATACTACACACGTTTTTATTTATTTTTTGTTAATACTACACGTTTCATTATTCAGCCTCTTAGGAAATAAGCGAACACTGCACAAATCCACTGGAAATATCACAGGGAAACAGAGCTCTCATCCACCTGTTTGTTTATGGGGTTTATGTAATGATTTAATTAAGAGATGCATCATTCATTTACTGACTTTTGTTCGGGTGAAAACATTTAACCTGTACATTAGATACCTGCACTTAATTATCATCCGTTGTGTGCTGGGGGGGTTGGGTGTGGTAGAAGGTTCAAGTACAACTTGAGTAGTCTCTGGCATTTTGAGTTAGGCCTTCAACATATACACCATGGGTCAGCATCCTGGGAGATGTGCTTAGCTTCCTATTGAGGATAAATCTGGGTGAAATGAGCATTGTTTTTCTGTAAGCAATTTTTGATGCCAAAGCAAGGTATTGAGGATAACTATTGTGGGTTTTGGTTTAACTCGACTCGATTTCATTGATAAAAGTGCAGAAGAAAATAGTTATGAATGATGCATTAACATTTTTTGAAGTCTTGAAACATAGGAAATACTTTATATTTTCACTTTGGAGATTACTCTGGGAAAAGAAAAAAAGAGCCCCTTGCCTGCTCTGTACCTGATTGCATTTCTCTTTACAAAATGGTTATTTTCCCTCGAGTTCTGCTCAGTTTGTGATTTAATGGCATTGAAGTAGATCACTTAAGAACTGATATATTCATTTTTATCATATTTACATCAGCTGCAGTTCACATTTAAATAGCAATTTGTTATTTCTGCCTAAATGTTGCTTTCCTCAGCAACAATTGATATCATCCCCATGGTTATACATTGCAATTTCCTACTGTGTCTTTGAAGATCTACCCTTACGAGAAGTGAGAGCAGTTTTCTTGGTCCTTCTCTATAGCTGATAATCACATTGAGCTTCCAGAAAATACACCAGTATCCTGGCCTTAATATTCAGTTTCCCACTATTCTGCCATTGTATACTTTTAATTGCAAACTAAACTATGCTTTTTTTCCCCCCACTCTTTAAAGAGTCTCTTAGATATAGGACAGATTTGCCATGTTTAATATAGTTCGGGAACTCCTTTTTTTTAATGTTTACTAGGGAATTAATAAAGTTTACTGCAGGTTTGTAATGTACACTGAGCTGCTTTTTGCAATGTACAGTTGGAGGGATTTCTTTCCTTATAATTTTACTATTAGTGGAAGTGAGAAAGAAGTACTTTTAGCACAATCTTTATATTGGCAGCAATCACCGCCTCTTTTTGGTTTTTTTTGTCTCACATAACATTTTCTTCATGTCACCCAGGCTACACCCAAATCCCCTTTAAAGATGGTCAGTGCACAAAACTGACACATGGCTGTCAACCTTCTCCTTGGAAGAGGTCCTGTTCTAAATGAAGTGGGTTAGATAACATAAACTGTGGCAGGACTATGGGATAGGATGTTTCTAGGTACTGTATAATATGTGCATGGTTATCTAATAGTATTTGTTTGCCTACAGAAATCAGATATGCAATGTCAATAGTGATGGAAATCCCCGGACTTCAGACATTTCACTAAACAAAACTGGACCCAGATGTATTATACATTATTGTGTTCTGGGCTGGGCTTAATGCATAACATAGCACTTGATCTGCAGGAAACACCACGGATGGAGATCAGAAGAAAAAGATGAAGAGCATTCTTGATCTGGGAAAGTTTTGTACTTCGAAGTTACACAGAAAGTGCCGTTAAGCGGCAACGTTGTGCTTGGTGGGACTTCCATGCTGACCGTGTCCAGGATCACGGATAGAAGATGTAACTAGAGGGATAAGCTTGAGCAGAGTTGGGAATAAGTTCCCAGCAGGATCTTTATGTCTCAGTGTTGGTGCTGAAGCAGCTCTGCGTAGCTCCGACGGGATGCCGAACGTGCGCGCGTATTGCCCAGTGCTCGGACCAATTCCTGATGGCTCAGAGCAGCCTGAGGTTAATGCATGGCCTCGGAATCCTCTCAGGTTTAGCCCCATTTTCCCAGTTGCACATGTCTATGTCTTTTTTTATTTCCCCCACAAATAAACAAATGTCTTGTCTTTAGTCTCCAGGTGCTGCCATAGGACTAGGAACACGGACCCCTTGAATTCCTACGGTGTGTGCAGGCTGTAGATGTGTATGTGCATCCACAGATCAATCTCAAATACAGCCCAGCTGTCATCTGCAAACAAAAGCATGAGGCAGCGAATCCTGCTGATAAATTCTCAGGGGTTTTTAGAGAAGTTGGCTTTTTTTTTTTTACCTCTGTGTGGGGCTTCTGCTAACTGTCCTGTGTCTGAATGCTCTCATGCTCAACCAGTAATGCTTCAGCTTTCATTTTAGGTTGGTTGTACTTGAAGAATTTCTGAATTTTGACTTCTCTTAAAGAGACTGGAAAAAAATAGGCAGTTTTGCAGTTTCTGTATGTATTTTATGTTCTACCAGTTCTTTGTTTTTTTTCTTCTACAGTGCTTCATCATCTGTCATTCGTTGAAACACGGGCAATGATAAACTCCCTGTCCATGTTAATGGCAGTGGAGGATGCTTTGCTTCCCTCCGGATTGGTGCCTTATTACCAGGACAATGTATTGATTTGGTTGACTGCTGATGTGCGATGCGCGTCAGAAATGAGAAATGGAACTTTCTGAACGTGAAGTAAATCGTGCTGCCGCTGAGATATAAGTGATTTAGCAAAAAAAAACCCCATCAATCAGATTCTTCTCTGTGCTGGTAGCAGTGCTGCGTGCAATTTAATATATAGCAAAGCAACAGTTCCTTTCCAATCTAACTGAAATAGTGTCCTGTGCCTAAACTCAGTTTCTTGCAAAAAATGACTTGTGGCATTTTTGGGTTTAGTATCCTCTATGTTACTGACATGTGACCTGATAATGTAGTAATATTGAGCTGACATTCATTAATTCTGCTTTTTTTTTTTTTTTTCTCTTGTCAAGAGCCACAGGTTATTCTTTCTAGACTGCTTATTACTGGTTTAAATTGGTTGGTCTTTTTAAATACTTTTAACTTGGAAGTAGAGTTGTTTTGAATCCCAAATACCTGCAGACATAGTTTATTATAGCAACAGGTAATTGGACTTTAATATCCGTAAAGCATCCACTAGAGACATGAATAGGCCCATTCTCTCTTCTGGCAGATGTTTTGCAGATATTAGACTCATATCCAATTATCTTTGGTTGCTTTAGCAGTACACAATGGCATTCATGTGCGGATGACTGTGATATTCTTTTCTCTCCTTCTCCTACGTTATGAAATGAATGGGATTATTTATGCTTCTTGGAAAGAGACACAAGTATTTTAATGAAAGCTGGAAGAGACTTCCTGAAATTCTTCTTATTGATACCTAATAACAAGTCTTGTCATTCACTGTCACAGTCTCAGCCCCGCGTTTCCCCAGCGTAAGTACCTCAAGCAGCAGGGAGTTCTGCGCAGTCTCTGCCAAGCAGCCCAGAGCTGCGTAGATTGGGTGCTTCGCTTTGAACTTTTGGCTGGGCGTTCAGCTCTCCTCAAGAAGTAGTTGTTCACATTTTCTTCATATGAAGGCTGTCAGGTCTCCTCTGAGCACCTACCTCTCTGCAACCACCTGAAAGGATGTGATAGAGAGTGAGAAGGTCTCCCCTGAGCGCCTACCTCTCTACAACCACTCGAAAGGACGTGGTAGAGAGTGAGAAGGTCTCCCCTGAGCGCCTCCCTCTCTACAACCACCCAAAAGGATGTGGTAGAGAGTGAGAAGGTCTCCTCTGAGCACCTACCTCTCTTACAGCTACCTGAAAGGAGGTTGTAGAGAGGCAGGCACTGGTCTCTTCTGCCGAGTAAGCAGTGACAGACAGATGGAGAGGGAATGGCCTCAAGCTGCACCAGGGGAGGTTTAAACTGGACAATAGGAAAAATTTTTTCACTGCAAGGATTGTCAGGCACTGGAGCAGGCTGCCCAGGGAGGTGGTTGAGTCATCATGCCTGGAGGTGTATAGGTGTTTGTGGCTTAGTGGTGGACTTGGTAGCATAGGGTCAGTGGTTGGACGTGATGATCTTAAAGGTCTTTTCCAACCCAGATGGTTCTATGATTCTGTGAATACAGGAAGAAGCCTCACCGCATCTTCCTGGTAGAGGGGGAATGCTGGGGCATTTGGCAGCCCACTGGAACACAATCTGTGGAATTCTTCTGCATGATCCCTGCTACAGTGAGATGGTTCAAGGCCAAACTGTGTGTAGGTAGTTGGGCAGAACTAACAGGTCCTCTAAAAAAAAAAAAAAAGAAATGAAATAAAGAGCCATTTGGGCTTTTTATAAACATTTTTTTGCTTACATGAAAAAGTGTTGATTTGTTTTTTATTTTTATTGTAACTTATTGTTGCATTTATTTTGTCAGAAAGAAAATATTGTTCTATTAGTTATGAAGTTTCATAGTTAAATTGCCTAAAGATTAAATAAATTACCTTGATTAATCTCACAGGTTTCAGTAAATTATATTAGAATCTGGAGCATACTGTTGGAGGGCAGGGTAGATTTGAGATAGAATATAAAATTCAGCAATATCATGAAGAGTGAACCCTCACAACAAGGTATATAGTATTTTTTCTATGCTCTCTAAGGATGCTCTTTTATATTTTTCATAATGTAGACTTGCTTTTACAACTCAAAATCGGCCAATTTTTTTTTTTCTCTTTTTTTTTAGATTTTATTTTATTTTTTCTCTCTGAAAGCCTCCAGGGAGACGTGGTGCTAGACAAGGAAACATAAGCAAGCTGTCTACCTTGTTTCTGAAGATAGACTGGTGACCAGAAAAGTAAAAGATATCATGACAGCCTGATGGGTTTCAGGTCTGCAGAATCTACATGTATTCCTCATACTTGGAAAAATGACCAAAGAACTTGCTGCACTGAGTGAAGGGCTTGTGGTTAAGATGCTGGAACAACTGTGTTGCCTTCAGATGTCTTATTGAAGTGGGCCTGTTTTACCATGAACACAATCATTACTGACCTCTATCCACATACCACTGATCTTCCTGGAAAAGCCCCTTTTAAAGCAGATGAAGCAGATCTAGCAGTACTTAAGATCTACTGTCCTGCTAGAGTAGAACCAGCATGTCAAGGGCCAGTGCCCCAGTGCTATCAGTAATTTCCCTTCCTCTCAAACAACTGCTTCTCTGGTGGGAGAAGGAGCACCAATAGGTGTGATGTGGTCCTGTGTACAGCACAGAGAGAGCAGAGAGCCTTCTTTCCATGTAGCATTTAGGAACATGAAAACAGCTTTTATTACTAGCAGATCCAACAATTTGCATAAGCAAAGAAGTTGCTGCTGGAATGCAGCTTTTACAGGTATCCACTGGAAAACCAGAGGGTGGGGGCACGTGGGATGAGACATTCACTTGGAATGGTGAGACCTCACCTGGAATACTGCTTCCAGCTCTGGAGCCCTCAGCACAGGAGGGACATGGACCTGGTGGAGCAGGGCCAGAGGAGGCCACAAGGATGATCA